>DF357481.1:153671-184860 GCA_000787875.1 Solanum virginianum | reverse complement strand
TGATATGTTCTTATTTTTTATTCCTATACTTATGGGGCTAATCATGATGGTTTAATATGTGCATTTCAGGTACCATGACCCTAAAAGCAAGGAAAAATAAGATATGGGCAATGTAGTTGTGGTTACAAGATGAGTCCTCGGAGGATTTAGGCAACTCCAAGGCTAGTGGATCTTTAGAGGATCTCGGTGTTCACCCTAATGCGGATGCCGAGCAACCACAAACACGGGCTGCTACTAGATAGTTAGGGCAGCCCCAGACTCAAGCTATTGGTGTCCACACTCTCCAGTCTAACAAGGGACGCTACAGGGACGGTAGCTCGATACAAATGACTTCATCCAGAGAGGGATTCAAATATGGATTCAGAGAAGAATCAAAGTTCGAGTCTTTAGCAAAACCCCAACCATCATCCTCACCTCTGAATGTCTTACATAACTAATGGTGCATGCAAGGTATGTAGCATACCTACATGGATGATGTACGACAGGATGAGTAGGGACGACCAGCCTCCTCCATATTAAAGGAGCCCCGAAGTATCACCGTAAGATAAGATAGCGTCCTCAGGCTTTAGGATGCCATTGCCCAATATAGACTCTAGTTGCTGGTAGCACCATTGAGGAAGCACTCCTTGTCATTGGTTTATGAGTTCTTTGCATCCTATGCCGCCATAGTCCTAGGCTCCCTGCCCAAGGGAAAGAGACCCCTCACCTAGCCTCCGGTGAAATATTCAAGGGTGATGGGTGTACAGGTTGATATTTCAAAGGCCACCTTCTGCCACATGCTATTTGGTCCCAAGTACCAGGCCCCTAAGACCACAATCGAGTTCGATTATAGATTAGGGCAAACTTGGGACACAACCTTGATGAGACATCAAGCTCACAAGGCTGCTTTGATGAGATGGGTTACAAACTACATTACTGAGTAGGGCCAAGACCCTGAGTTGGTATCTACTTTGTTAGAGCCTATCGTGATGGCATCCATCAGTTTAATCAACAAATTTTAGTGTATTGTTATGAGATTGCGAATTAACCAATGTATGTAGATAATATGATGTTAGACCATACGATATTGTTTGCCAATATCTTGGCTGGCTATGACATATACTAGGCCCGTCTAATTACAAAGAAAATTCATGAGGTGCCCCTAGAGGTCCACCTCTATCCTCTTCTCTTGCTTGATATATCACCTTTGTATAGCGGCGAGGGTGGAGATACTTTATTATCTGGACACCTAGATCGAGGTTTAGAGGACTTTGTATGCCAGCCTAATAAATGCTGATGAGAACTTAGTGGCTTTTCGGCGAGCACCATGCCCTCCAGTCTAGATGCTAGAGATGTTCGCTATAGTTCCACCATCTAAGCCTCCACCTACTCCCACCACTGTTGAACCCACAGCTGAGGGGCATCCACAGACTAAAGTCGATACAAAGAGGGGCCCTACTACTATCACTACTGCACCAGAGGCCGTACCCGTATCGACAACACTCACTGGTATGGTTTATGTGTCGATGACATCCATTCAGGCCATGGTACAGAGGAAGGCTCGTACTGAGTCCTAGTTGACTTAGTTACTATAGTAGATTTGGACTGGGGTTCTCTAGGTCATCTCAAAGGCTGAGGCACGTATGCAGACATACGTTGTGGCTACTATTTAGGAGAGAATAATACCAGTAGATAGCCGCTTTGATGTGTTTGAGAGGTGAGTAGAGCAGAGCCTTAGCTCAGCACGACCTACAGACTTGACGATTATTTAAATGGAGATCTAGCAGCTTCGGTCCGAGATAAGAGTAGCAATTTCAATACCAATTGTGCTCCCATAGGCCAATCCCATGGATGTGGTGGTAGGTTTATTTTCTCCTAATAAGACACCATTTCCTTCCATTAAAAATGACCTCGTATTGATGATCCTAATGTCATGAGGCAAGAGGCAGGAATGATAGTGGAGTAGTAGTTTGAGCTTTCTAGGCTTCGCTCTTTTCAGGATGAGGTGGAGCGATAGGCATGAGAGACAAAGAGGATGAGAGGTTCTAGACCCTCAGGATAGGCGCCTACTATTGAGGAGACCACTGGTAGGCTGAGAATGGTCAGACTGAGCCAGAGACCGGCGCTTAGGCGCCCAAGTATGTTCTTTGATCCTTATGCTTTAATTCGATCATATTTTGTGCATTGAGGATTATTTAAAATCTTTTTGATGTAGTGTAGGTAGCTATAGGCCTCAGCAAAATCTAAGTAACTATGGCCTATAACTATCCTAAATTTTGATTCCGATGGGTTTTCTTGTCTGTATTCTTTTTCCCCAAGGACATTTACTTTCTGCTGAACTAACATATTTAGGATGTGTAGGTAGTATTAGTAGTATGTAGTACTAAAGTCTATGGCGTATATTAGTATTTATGTGAAAAATGATACCCATCAAAATTTTGGTAATTAGTCTTGATAGCAACCATGCAGTTGATTGTTTGACTGTACTTGTTCTAATAAGTGAGGTTTAATTGTGATGGAAAGCATGATTTTATAGTCTATATTGATAGTGTAATTAGTCCCATGTGTGTGTGAGCTTTCTTTGCTAAATTTTTATATTGTCTTCAAATTCAAAACTTGCCCTGTTACTCTGTAGGTTAGTTGGTTAGTAAAGGATTCATACTTAGTCTACTTAGCCTAAATAACTAACCAAATGTGTAATGTATCCCTTGATCCTAATTTCGAGCCTCATATGTACCCCTTGATTCCAATTTTTGAGTCTTGTATATACCCTTTTCTTTGTAAAAATCTAAGTAACCTAGCCTTCTTAAATGTGAAATTCTAAAATTGGCCCTGGCCCTTCCTTGAATATTGGGCACCTTGTTGAGGCAAAAAGCTTGAGTTGAGGGTGGCTACCAAAAAGTAGTCCTGGTTCATAGGCTGGATATTGTAAACCTCGACCCAAGTGAATAACCTGAGTTGAGGGTGGCTGGTGTAAGGATAATCACATAAAATGGGGTGGAAGTTAGTGACATGGAAAAAGGGATTAGAATATATTATGGTGCAGAAAAAGTGAATATATGCCCAAACAATGAGTTAAAAAGAAAATACTATGAAAATAGAAGAAATGAGCTAACAATGATAGTAAGGCACCCAAAACAAGATTGAAATAGGAGAAAGAGAGAATGAGTTGAAAAATGACAGTGTTGGTAGGGCAAAAGTGTAGATTAATGCAATGTCAAGGAGGATTGTTAGTCACTATGTTCCCAAAATATCATACCAAAGCTCCCTAGCGTATGTTACAAGCTAAGAAAGTCTTATACTAATCCTAGTCCAAGTAGTCGAAGGTCATAGCTGATAGCATAGGGGCAAGCATATGGTATTGAATGTGGTATTTGGATATTTGTTGTGAGATTGAGTGATTTTGTTTAGTCCCAAGCATTGAATATGAAAATATTATCATAAGTGGGATATGAGACTTTTTTTAGAGGGCACTTGCATTGCACTGTTTATCTTAGACTAATTCAGCGATTGTTGCTTATTCGTGGTTACCTTGCTTGTCATAGTTACACTGTCACATGTATTGATATACATTGGTTCATTTGATAGCGATCTAACAAACATTTCTGAGCATTATGGATATTTGTGCTTGATTTGGGGGATGATGTATGCCATTAGATTGAGGTCTGTGTGTTATTATACTACTTATGTAGATTGAGTCTGCCGCTTGAGGATAAGCAATAATTTTAAGTTGAGGGTGTTCTTGTGCTATCAAAATACAAAACTTTTGATTATTAAAACTTGGAATTTTATGTGCTCTCAAAGCGATGTTAGTGGGTTTAATGTGTTTTTATGTTTGTTTTTCAAAAGATTACAGGATTTGGTGAGATTTTGGGCAAAGTGTGCAGTTGCTGCAGTTTTTGCTGATCTATAACACACTTTATGAGTCGTGGAAGTTTCCACAAGCCATAGAGTGGGGCTCATAAGTAAGATCCAGTGAAGGCCTGGTTTTTTGAAATTATATATATGAATTGTTAGACGAGCCATAGAATTACATACAAGTTGTAGCTGAGGGTCCATACCCTGAAGATCAGAATTTAAGAGTTTCTAAAAAGTCATCGATGAAACCCTATAAGGGTCATAAGTCTAAGGTGGCCATGGAATGGTCTCATAGAAGCTGTGTCCAAATTTGAAGAATGAAGTCCATGAAGCCCCGATACGGGCCATAAAACTTAGTATAACCCGTACTCCTGCTCGTATTGCCTACTGAATCTAGTTTTCCAATTTTGTTTTGGATTTCTATTTTAAGTACTATAAATAGATTTTTAGGTTATTTTCAAGAGAGAAAGGAAGAACGACCAAAAACCTTGAGAGAAGTGCTTGGAAACACTTGGAACATTATTTTGTGATTTTAATTCATACTTTGTGATTTCTTGTGAATAGTTGGGATTTCTTGTTTTTAAAATTATCCTTGGAAGTGCTAAATTATGTTATTCTAAATCATAATTTTTGCATCTGCAATGATTATGTATATCTAAATTAACAACTAGGGTTGTGGGAATCATGAAGAACTAACAAGGTAAAATATGATAATTCATAATTCTTGGAAAGTATGCATGCATGTATTAATTAATTCTCTTTGTTTTAATTTCTTTTTAATGGTGGTCAATGTTAGAACTCTCCTAGTAGTTACAAACTAGATCAAGGTTGTAATAAATGGAAAAATAGATTAATTAACAGGATTCGATCGATTTCTTCTCATCTAATCAACCATACTAGGACAATAGGTAAGGGCTAGTAATGTCACACTGCGGGGATGGATCAAATCACATAGTAAAATTTAACTCTCGCCTTGATCAAAGGGTTTGGTAAATTTAACTTATCGTTCTGTATGCAACACATTAGAAAATATTATTCTTTTTTGGTAATATCAAATTAGAGAATCATGGGGAACACAATACCCTAGTTACTTTTCTCACTGATTTCACTACACTTGTTTTAGTTTAGGTTTATTTCCTACAAATTACAAAACCCTCCTTTCGGGAGATAAGTAGGTTAATTAACTTGAATTACTTAAAATTACTCTGAGTCTACCATATTCCCTGTGGGTTTGATCCTAACCTTGGTTAGGTTATATATCTTGACAACAACCTCTTTAACCTTCAAAAAGGAGGTGTAGCTTGGGCGACATCAACAACCTCCCCTTGATCCACTATGGTTGATTAGACGAGGAGAAATCAATCAAATCCTTTTAGTTAATCACTTTTTCCATTCATTACTACCTTGGTCTAGTCAGTAACAACTAGGTGAGTTGTAATGTGGGCAAACTTTAAAAAACAATCAAAACAAAGAGAAGTATTTAATACATGCATGCACACTTTTCAAGATTACGAATTATCTGATTTTATCTTATTAGCTTTTCATGGTTCCCACAACCCTAATTGTGGATTTAGCTATGCATAATCATTGTATATGCAAGAATCATGATATGAAATAACATAACTAAGCACTTAAAAAGATGAATTTAAGAACAAGATATCTTAAACTCTTCACAAGAAATCACAAAGTATTGATTAAAATCATAAAGTTGTGTTCCAAGTGTTTCTATGCACTTCTCTCTTTGTTTCTGGTTGTTCTCCTTCATTCCCGATTGAAAATAAACTACAAAACCTATTTATAATAACTAAAATACAAGACCCAAAAAAAACTTGACTCAACAAGCAATACGGGCAGGGTTATGGGTCATACTAAGTTCTACGGCCTGTACTAGGGTTTTGTAATCTTCAATCTTCAAAATTGGGCTGCACTTCTACATGACCTTTGTACGGCTCATATTCAGACTTATGGTCTGTATAGGGTTTTGTCAGAGGACTTTTCATAAAATCCCAAATTATGATCCTCAAGGCACGAAATCTCATCCACAACTTGTATGAAATTCAATAGGTCATCTGAAAACTCGTTAATGCAACATCAGAAAATAGACCCTTCACTTGATCTCAACCACAACACAACTCTATGGCTCATAGAATGGCCTGTAGAATGCTTCGTACATCACCAAAAGTGCAGCAACTGTAACACTTAGCCCAAAATCTTGCCAAATCCTGTAATTCTACAAAACAAACATAAAAACACATCAAACCCTCTAACATCTCTTTGAGAACACATAAAATTCAAAGTTTTAAGCATCAAAAGTGTTATATTTTTGCAGCACATCAACATACTCAACTTAAAATTATTTTTTATCCTCAAGCAACAGACTCAATCTACATAAGCAGTATAGTAACATACAAACCTCGATCAAATGGCACGTATCATTCCCAAATCAAGCACATATACCCAAACTACTCATCAATGCATATAAGATAGTTATCAAACAAACCAATGTAAATCAAGATGTATGACATTGCAACTATGATAAGCAAGGTAGCCATAGAGAAGCAAAAATCACTGAAATAGCCTATACTTAACAGTGTAATGCAAGTGCCCTTATAGAAAGAAGTCCTATATCCCATTCATGATATTAATTTTAGATTTGATGCTTAGGGACTAAACAAAATTACTCACACTTTCAACAGACATTCAAATACCACGCTTAATACCATATGCTTGCCCCTATACTCACAACTATGACCTTTAACTACTTAGACTAGGATCATTATAGGACTTTCTTAGCTTGTAACGTAGACTCAGGGTGCTTTGGTATGATGCTTTGGGAACAGAGTGACTAATGGCCATCCTTGACACTGTATTATTCTATACTTTTGCCCTACCAACACTGTCCTTCCTCAACTCATTCTCCCTTTCTCATATTTCAAATTTTTCTAGGTGCCTTACTCTCATTTTTAGCTTATTGCCTTCTATTTTCATATTCCTTTTATTTTTACCGCATTCATTAGTCATCTATTCATTTTTCTTACACCCATAGCACATTTTTTTCCCTTTTCATGTATCACTAGCTTCCACCCCATTTAGTGTGATTACCTATACACTAGCCGCCGTCAACATAGGCATTCATCTTGAGTCGAGGTGCACAATATATATCCAACCGATGAACCAGGGCCACTTTTTGGTAACCACCCTTAACTTAAGCTTTTTTCCTCAGTCAAGGTGAACAACATTCAAGGAAGAACCAGGGCCAATTTCAGTATTTCACATTCTACAAGGCTAGGTTACTTAGATTTTTACAAAAAAAAAAGGGTACATGCAAGGCTTAAACATTAGGATCAAGGGATACACTACATATTTGGTTGGTCATTTAGGCTAAGTAGACTAATCTGACCAATGGCCTAAGATCCTCTCCTAAACAACTAACCTACAATCTAAGTCAAAGTAACAAGGCAAGTTCTAAGTTGAAACACAGTATAAGAATTAAGCAAAGAAAGTTCACATACACATGGCAATGAGTACACTATCAACACAGACTCTCAGAGCATGTTTTTTATCATAATTAGACCTCATTTATCAGAACAAGCACTGTCGATCAATCAATATCGTATGGTTGATATCAAGACTACCTAGCAAAATATTGGTGGGTATCATTTTTAATATAAAAACTAACATATGCCATAGATTTTAGTACTACATGCTATTAATACTACCTACACATCCTAAACGTATCGGCTCAATTGAAAATTAATGTCCTTAGGGAAAGAACATAGGCAGAAAAACCCCTCAAACTCAAAATTTGGGTTAGTTATAGCTCATAGTTACTCAGACTTCACTGAGGTCTATAACTACCCACCCCCCATTGAAAAGAGTTTGCATTGTCCTCAATGTACAAAATCTAAGAGAATCAAAGCATAGGGGTCAAATTACATACCGGGGTGCCTAAGCGTTAGTCTCTGGCAGAGTCTGACCACCCTCAATCAGCCTAGAGGTCTTTTCAGTAGTGGCAACCCATCCAGAGGGTCTAGCACCCCTCATCCTCTCTATCTCACGAATCTGTCAGGACTCCTTATCTTATATAGAGTGTACTCACACAAGCTCAAACTGCTGCTCCTCTATCATCTACATCTCTTACCTCATGGCATCTCGATCATCAGTGCTGGGCTACTTCCCGAGGGAAAGAAGTGGTGTATCATCAGGAGCAAATAAATAAACCTCTATATAAATGGGATTGGCCAATAGAAGCATAATCAGTGTTGCTACTGTTGCACTCATCTTTGACGGAAGCAACTAGATCTCTATCAGAATTATCGTCAAATTTATAGGCTGTACTGAGCTAAGGCTCCGCTCTACTCACCTCTCAAATGCATCGATCTGCTATGTACTGGTGTGAGCCTTTCCTAAATAGCTGCCTCAACCTATGAGATGGCCTGGCGAACGCCCGATTGAATATGTTGTAGTAACTGAGTCAATTGGGACTCAGTGTGTGCCTTTCTCTGCGCCAAGGTCTGAATAGATGTCATTGACATGTATATCATGCCAACAGGTGTTATTTGTGCAGGCATGGCCTCTAGTGCAGTAGTAGTAGAAGTGGGCCCCCTCTTTATATCAACCTCGATCTGCAGGGGCCCCTCAACAGTGGGAGCACCAGTGGTGGAAGAAGATGGAGGCTCAGACAGTGGTGCTACGATGAACATCTCTAGCATATGGACTAGAGGGTGTGGTGTTCACCGGAGGGCCACCGGTTTCTCATCATCCTTTATTAGGTTAGCATCCAATGTCCTCTAAACCTCGATCAGATAGTCCAAATGATAAAGGATCTCCACCTCTACTACTATACAGAGTCAGTATATCAAGCACGGGAATGGGATGGAGGATGACCTCTTCAGGGCTACCTCATGACTCTATTCTGCAATCTGGCAGGCCCAATCAACATCATAAATAGCTAAGGTGCTAGCCACTAATATTGTATTGTCCTGCTCAAGGTGCTGATGAAGACTCAAACTCTGGCCACTCTTCAGATCCAAACTCGTATCCCTCTCTGGAGGGAGTCATTTGTATCGAACAGTTATCCCTGTCACCTCCCTCGTTAGAGTGGAGAGGGCGGACCATAATGGCCTAAGTCTAGGGCAGTTTTGTATATCTAGTAGTAACCCATGTCTATGGTCACATGGTGCTACATCAGGCTGGACACCAAGCTCCTCTAGAAATCCACTGGCCTCGAAACTATCCTAGGCATCCGAGGACTCATCTTGCAATTGCCTCTACATGGCCTGTATCTCACTCTTCCTTGCTTTTAGGGCCATAGTATCTAAAATGTAAATATATAACATCATGATTAGCCTCACAGGTACAGAATAAAAATCAAGAACTTATCAGAACTAGTGACAGATACATCTACAAAGGCACGTTTAGGAGCCATAGTCGGGAGTATAGGTTATAAAGGGTCTTCATAGATAGAAAGGTATAGTCAACTTAGATACTAGGGCAGTATCTATGAGAATAGGTACAACTCATAGAATATTCTATGAGCCACAAACTGAGACATCGATGTAGTTCTAGACTTGAACTTTTACGGGCATCACCCTATGAGACATGTCTATGAGCCATAGATTAAACTATGGCCTGTAGAAAGTCTCGTCTAATGAAGTCTCAGAATCCCCAGGCTACTTGATCTTTTCACGAAGGGTGGCTACAGATCATGGATTATTCCATGGACTATAGAAGAACCTCATGGTATTAAGATTCTAGTGGGTTAGGTTTTTTAATACCATCAATTGGGTCCCAAAGCAACATCACAAACCACAATCATTATATTTAGCACTAAAGAAAGAATCATATGCACCTACATAATCCTAACATATTACCAAATGCCGCACATGTGATGATTATATGCTACCCCATCAAATCCCAGTTTACAATTGACACCATATTCCAAAAACCATTTGATAATTTAAAATTATGCACACATACGCAATCACATGTTGTTATTCAAATAATGATTTCCATGTAATTCTAACGACATGTGATGACATGATTTTTACATAACAACATTCAAACATAAAATGGCCACATACACATTCTTGTATTTACATCATTCAAGGAAATGGTAACTACATAATCAAGGTTAAGCACATATCACATACAAAGGCAACACCTAATTCAAACACACAAAGTTTGGAATATTGTACCCATCAATAATTCTAACCTAATGATATTAATTTTGGTAATACAAGAAATTTAGAGCCAAGAACTCACCAAATTTGGATCACAAGATTGAAATATTGAAGGAAGAATCCAAAAATAGAGAAACCACAGGTGCCAAAATATCGCTGGAAAGATGCCGGAAAACTTTGATGGTAGTCAGAGTAGTAGGGTAGGAGAAAGGGTTGAGGTATTTTTAGGAACTTTTGTGGGAATGACTCTTTATATATATTGATCAGGTCAGGTGAAAGTTGTGCCCAATTACTATAATACCCCAACTATAGGCCATAGAATATTCTATAGTCCATAGGCCGAAGCCCTAATGGGAAATTGGCTTCACGGGCCCATCTACCAGTTATACATGGACATAGGCTCATTGATTGGGTCGTAGAAGCCCCCAACACTTAGATATTTTTTTAGGGAACTTATCTGGAATCCATGAGCCTCATTCATGGCCCGTCATTATATTTACAGGTCATAAAATTGGCTCATGGACTAGAGTGCACACTATTTTTCTTACTAGAAGTGTTATACGAGTTAGTATATGGGTTATAGTATGAACCACAGCCTGTAGAACATATCATAGAGGACTTCTTGCTGCTTATTTAGCACAAGATGGATGACTTGGTCATGAACCTGCAAAGTTTTCACAAAACACGTTGTTAACCTATATGCCATCTGTCCAAAGATCACAAATTACAACCAAATGAAAAAATTAATCTACTAATAAGTCCAAAAAGCTAAAAATAAAACAAAAATACAATGATTAGATCACATATATTGAGTTGCATCCAAAGTAGTACCTCATATATTATCGCGGCATGACTTGGACAACTTGGTTACTCAGACTTCACCAAGTGCCCAAACTTCCAACTTCAAATCATCGGGCCTCTTCATTAACTGATGATGTTGAAGATGACTTCTTCATCATTAAACCAAAACTTAAATTGGCTTGATTCCATGTCTACTAGAGCTCACCCAGTGGCTTGGAAGGGCTTTCTCAAGATGATTGGGACTTCGAAGTCGACTTCACAGTCAAGGATCACAAAGTCTACGGGGAATTTGAATTTCTCCACTTTGACAAAAATGTCATATAGTATCCCCACAGGCTCCTTGAACAATGCAAGGAGCATCAGATTGATACCGACGTCTAGAACACATAATGCCCTTGTAAACTCAAACATCTCAGATGGTGCAGGTAAATGGATAGATATGTCACGCATAGGTTCTAAACTAATTATATTAGTGGATATTTATTGTAAGACAAACATACATCATGATTAGTTGATATTACATTAATTTATTTCATATCAATTTACCTTATAATTGTGACTTGATTTGGTTATTGAGATTGGATGATGAGATGATCATGTCGTGACTATATTTGTTAAGTATCTGATACTATCTTGAGATATTTGTTATATAACCAAGTTGTATATTGTGACAATACTATATATATTAACTATATCCTATGGCAATTATTGAGAACATTTGTTGTGTAATTCATGTATATCTATATTCTTATTGCTGTGTTGGGATTTTTCTGAGTACAGATGTGTAGTTTGGGATTATGTGGTTGGTCTGGAAGGAGTATTTTGTTCAGTATTCTTTCCTTATGGTTAGATCTCCTTGTTGAGTGCCTATTCGTTTGGTACTCACCCTTTCTTTTACACATATATGTAGATAGTGTGCCCGATTCCACTTGAGTTATGATCCTTCTTTGACAAAACGAGCTTCTGGATATTTGAGAGGTAGTAGCTTGTCTATTTGGCAGACTTCCAGAGTCTTTTATCCTATATTGTGTGCTATTTGAGAACTCAGAGGAGAGTGTTGGGAGTTCATTGTGTGCTATTTGAGAACTGATACTCAAACTTATACTATTTGTCTGCATTTTTTATACTAGAGGCTTGTACAAGTGACACCGGTCTTGGATTGGTTTATAGACTTGATTATCTAGTGTTGTCCTATTTGTTAGATCTTAATGCTTTCGCTTTTAGTATTATGTGCTGATTTGAGCAGGGTTAGGCTGACTTATTTTGGTGGGTTTGGCAAGTGTCATCACACCTATTTTTATATCATGATAGATCTTGATGTGCTTGCTTTACTTTATTCCAGTGAAAAATTTATCTTTTATTACTCCATACCTTGTCATAAAGTTTGATGTGTATCTCAAAGTTCTGTTAGAGTCATATTTGATGTATACTTTTGATGTGCTATCAAATTACAACACATTTGGTGCCTAAAATAAGGGATTTTGTGAGTTCTTAAAGCGACTATTTAGCGTTTTGATGTGTTTTTTGTTAATCTTGCAGAAAAGTCAGGTTGGCATGACTTTGAAGAGAAGTTGCAGATTTTGCTGAAGCATAGGCTATACGAGCCCACTTACGAGTCATAGTTCACACTATGAGTTGTAGGGTGGTGTCGTAACAAGAATTAGAAACCAAAAGTTCATAAATCTGCCAAGTGACAATCACTCCTACGAGCCCAGCCTACGAGTCATAAGACATACGACTGGTACAGGTGGACTTGTAACAAGAATCAAAAAACCAAAATGTTGGATACAAAACAGAATACCAAGACTATGAGACCAGCATACGACACGTAGCTCAAGCAATGATTCATACCTATGGGTAATACCAGTTCTGTCCAAGATGCCAAGATCCTGATATGAGACCCCAAACTACGACTCATAGGCCATCCTATGAGTCGTAACTGTGAAATTTATCAGATGTCAATTATCTTTTCTTCATAATGTTTAGGGTTGTTTTGTACATACTATAAATAGTTTAAGTTAGGTTTTTGAAAAAAAGGACGAGAGAGAGACAAGAGTTGACACTTATAAATATTAGCCTTTGTCTTTGAGCTCTAAAATATTAGGGTTTCAAATTAGATTATTATTGTCCCTATCAAAATGTATTTTTGGGGATTACAAATCTTGTGCTACACACTTTGCAATTTATCAAGCTTGTGGATTTGTTTGCAATTTATCAAGCTTGTGGATTTGCAATTTGGGCGTCCTCACTTTCATTGGAGTTGGTAAAATACTCAACTATGCCTATTACTTGTATTTTTGTTTGTTTTATCTTAGCCATGAGTAGCTAAGCACCCATAACTTGGGGTTGTGAGAACCATGGGTTGTTGACTTGAAATGACCTAGGTTTTGTGCATTTCTATGATTGGGGTTTTGCATGTATTGTCTATTTCGCTTCATTATTAATGTTGTTAGTAGTGGACAACACCAAACCCTGCCTACTATCACAATCCCGAACAAGATAGTGATGAATAGGAAAAGGGAAGTAGATAACAGAATTCAGTTGATGTGTTCCCGTCTAATCGACCAAACCTGATTAAAGGGAGGTTGATTGGGACAATAGGCTGGCTAAGCTTGGAATCTAGGGTTTATTGGCTTTGAAAATGATTGACTTGCGGATTGAGCCTTGTTGAGAGTTTTGAATGGATAGTTATGAGTATGAAGTTGATAAATTTTTGGTTTGTGTCGCATTATTGTTGCTCACATAGGGTTGGAATGGTTATTGGAGTTGAAATTTAGATAGTATGGGTGTGATTGCTTGTGTTTGAGAATTTGAGTTATGATTGAATCATCATGAATGGTGATTACTATGACTGAGCAGATGCTTTACATTGCAATTGATGTGTTGGAAGTTTTACAGAGGCGTGCCCTATTTCATGGGCAAGGGTTTGAGGATCCCTAAATTCATTTACAAAATTTCAATCAAATGCTGAGGGAAGTCCTTGGGGTAAGACACCCTGCTTGGAAGGCTATGGCTATTCAAGTTTTCCCCATGACTCTACGGAATAAAGCTGTAGAATGGGGGTCGATCCTCTCACCTGATGTTTTCTCAAACTGGGGAGAGGTACAAAGAGTCTTCCTCAGAAACTTCTATAAGGAGAACAACATGCAAAGGCTACAAAACAACATCTGTAACTTCAAAAGAATGCCAAGAGAACCTTTAGTAGTGGGGGAGAGATGCAAATAGTGCTTGGCTGCAAATCAGAACCTTGGTCTAACTGATAATGAATTGGCAGTTAGCTTCTATCGAGCACTTACTTATGAACAACAATGGGCAAGCTGACGTATTGTTCAGAGGAGAGTGTTGGGAGTTCGTAAGGCTGCCATTTAATAAGATAATTGAGACCATGGACAAGATATTTGTAGTTCTTAAAGTCTACCAACCCTTTTAGGGGCAATTTGGACCAACCACTAATGCATCTACGGGAGCCTCTACTAAAACCAAAAGTGAAAATGCTGCACATTTGACAAGGTTACCCCACTAGCATTGTATCACCGATCAACTAACCTGGATGGAGTATATTCTTGAACAATTCCTGACCAAGGTGAATGAGCAAGATGACATCATCAGAGAGATAAAGTTTGACATCCTCAAATGTAATTACAAAGTGGAACAACAAACTATATCAATGCAAAGTTTGGGTGATAGGATTGAGCAGCTCGTTGTGCAGCTAGATGCAGTGCAAGATGAGTAAAGGAAAAGTAGAAGAAGTAGTGATGGAGCCCATGAGGAAGTCTAAGCACTCAAGAATGATTGAGTCGAGCTACGACGTTAAATAAGGCACTTTTTGGAAGGCAACCCAATCATTTTGCTAATTATTTATTTGTTTGAGACTTAGAGTAGTAGTAGTGGTTTGTTTTAAATTAAGAGACAATGATGCAATTGCAATATTTTGAGGATTTCTATGCTTTGAGACTCGGTATGCAGGTAAGAATTAGAAAAACTGAAGATCTAAAAAAATTGGATCGAGAGCAGCTCCTACGAGCAGGCGTACAAGTTGTAGTATGCATTACGATTTATAGCCATACTTCGTAGAAGGAATCAGTGAACATCTAAAGTTACCACATATACAACGAGCCAATGTTATGATTTGTAGGATCACCTATGAGTTGTAAGAGGGGTTCGTAGTGCTCAGGTATGATTTTTGAATTTTTTCTAAGTGTTAGGTCAGGTATGAGACTGGGACCTACGAGCTGTAGAAGGACCTATGACTCATAGTCAAGGTCTTGTAGCCTTGATTTAAGGCATTTTAAAACCTAACTCAATTTGTTATAAAAGGGGGTCAAAATAATCTTTGACCCCAATTCATCTGATTTCTAACTTGTTTACCAACCACACATTGTCTAACCAAATCTAATTCTCTCTCGATACGTTCCTCAAAAAATCTTATTCGGGCGAATTCTTCCCCCCATTTCCCATTCGTAAATCTGTCTCCAACCAAAAATCCTGGCTACCCAAGTTATTTTTTGGCGAACATTTTGGTAAGGGTACCAAATTCTAGGTTCCTGACGCAACAATTATCTCTCCTTCCTTTAGTTCACTTTTCAATTAAATTGCTAAACTTTTTTATTTCATTTTTTGATTATTACTGATAAGCTTGTTCCCTACATAAGTATACATTTAGTTTGATCATGCTCGAGTATGTCATACATTGTTTTGCTGGGCTAAGCTTGGAATCTAGGGTTTATTGGCTTTGAAAATGATTGACTTGCGGATTGAGCCTTGTTGAGAGTTTTGAATGGATAGTTATGAGTATATACATTGCTTTGCTGAGCTAAGCTTGGAATCTAGGGTTTGTTGGCTTTTAAAATGATTGAGTTATGGATTGAGCCTTGTTGAGAGTTTTGAATGGATGGTTATGAGTATGAAGTTGATAAATTTTTGGTTTGTGTCGCATTATTGTTGCTCACATAGGGTTGGAATGGTTATTGGAGTTGAAATTTAGATAGTATGGGTGTGATTGTGCAGCTATTGGCAGCACCTATTTCAGCCCCAGAGGTAGTACCAGGAGGTGACAACGCCTTTGATTAGCTCATCGACTGTCTGGACACCTAGTATGGGTGTGATTGCTTGTGTTTGAGAATTTGAGTTATGATTGAATCATCATGAATGGTGATTACACTCCTTTGGAATGTTGTATGATTGCCTAGTGTTGGTTTAGAATGTATTATGTGTTTGGTATGCTTGACAAATTGTAAAATTGATTTCGACTCCTAGGGCTAATGGTCATTTTGAGTTGCCAATGTTAGTTTGGAGTTGAATATGTGTTGTTTAGTCTTGCTTTACTCCCCTTTTCTTAAATGTGTTATGATTTGGTAATGAATTTGTGCCTTGAGTGATAAATGAGTAGGCATTGCAGGTAGTTCTATGCTCAGTTACGAGGCACTCTTACGACTCATAAGTTCCTATACGAGTTGTAGTGGTCCCTCGTAGCAGACATCAGTCACCTGTAATTCCTTCATATTCCTCATACGAGACCCATATATGACTCATAGTACCTAGTACGACTCATAGTGAAGGTCTAGTAGAATTAGCTGAGTTTTGAAAATATTTCTAGAACTAGGTACGAGACTAGGGCTACGACTCGTAAGCCATCCTACGAGTCATAACTGTGTCTTGTATCTATGATTAGAAAGCATTTTTAAAGGCACAACTAGTTCTACAAGGCCAGCATACAACTCATAGGTGATCCTATAAGTCGTAACTACACTCGTACCTGCACATTTGAAGTTGCATCAGTTCTTGTTTTCCCTTTATTTAGTTTTGTTCGTTGTTGTGTGTTAAGTAAGTAAATTGTCTTAATGCTCATATAGATTGTTGTTTGTGTTGCAGATACCATGCCACCCAAAGACAAGAGGGCTATCCAAACGTTCAGGTAGAGACTAGTGGATGAGTCTTCCGAGCCTGAGAGGTCCGAGGGTTCAGTTAAAGTCCACAGGGTCAGGATTGACCCTTTGGCTAATATTCCTCAAACCCGAGCTGTACAGCTTGGGAGCCTATGGAAGTTACAAGTGCCTTCCAGTCTGAAAAGGAGGTACAAGAAATGGAGAAAAATAACTAGGGGAGTAGTTCACCTCAGATGACTTCTACACATTCAGACACTAAGTCAGAGTCCGAGAGCACTTCTCAGCCTGAGCAGGAGGAGGCCTAATCTCAGCCTTTGATCGACCCTAGATGGTGTGTTGCGGGCATGAAAGAGATCTATGACCAGGGGATAGAAGATAAGGGGAATGGCAAGCTGGTTCAGCAATTTCACGAGGAGTCCAGGTTGAGCACAGTGGGGATAGACAGAGTACCTGACTTGGATGTGGGATTGGACGAGCACGGGCTCCATTAGACTACACAGCAGCTGGTCAAATATGCCTCTTTGGTGGTCCGTGAGTTCTATGCTACATACCTTGCTACACTCCACCGGAGGCTGCTAAAGAACAAAAAGCCAATTGAGCAACTGAGGCTACGAGTGGTGACAGTCAGGGGAAGGAAGTTTAACATCTCGTAGGAGATAATTCGCTAAGTATAGTTTGGGCCCACCTATAGAGCAACCCAGTCGATCGCTGAGTATGATAGTCGGATCGATAAAATGAGAAAAGCAGATACTAGGAAGGATGTTCGGGTCAGGATGGAGTTATTATGGTGGATTGCGAGTCAGATCTATGATTTGAGTGTGGAGCCTACATGGATCATAAACCATGCAGACTCGATTGTGAAGGCACACCGTCATTTCGGGCCAAGTTTTGGTGGTCTATTATCCGCTGGCATATTAGGCCAACTTTCACAGATAATGTGATCACCCTTAAAAGGGTTGTATTATTGGCTAGCATCCTAGCTGGTTATTCTATTAATTGGGCCTAGATTATATCAGAGCAATCCACGAGGCTGCAGCTTAGACGAACACCTCACTGCCATTTCCAGTTCTTATTCATCAACTATGCAGTGCAGCAGGCATTCCCATCGACCCCCACCGGGACCCTAACATGGAGGCTGCACGTACTATGGATCCCAGCCTGATAAAGGCTGATGAGAACCTAGTGGCCTTACCACACCGAGCTTCTCCTATCCCAGAGCCTTTCCAAGTAGATCCTCAGGTCCCAGCTTCATTTCCCACTACTACCGGGACTACTTCGGCCACTATAGAGCCCATACCTACAGTAGCGATTAAGTCGACACCTTCATCCAGCACTCCAGCACCAGTAGCTCCTTCTTTATTGGTTGACCCTCTTTTCTCTACTATTGTATTTCAGGATTTATTATACAGGTTTACTATAGCAGAGAGGAGGCTTCGTAAGTTATCAGCATGGGTCCGGCCATTGATTGATTAGACTGTTTAGGACTTCGAGAAAAGGATAAAGGAGTTTACCCGAGAATTAGTTGATGATAGAGTTCGAGCAGTGGATGCACTGTTCAATCCATTTGAGGCTAGAGTCCAGAAGAGGCCCAAGGGTGCTAGGCCTGCCAACATGAGTGCGGTGACTGATAAGTTGGCCAGGTTCAAGGCCGAATTGTTGCAGCTATTGGCAGCACCTATTTCAGCCCCAGAGGTAGTACCAGGAGGTGACAACGCCTTTGATTAGCTCATCGACTGTCTGGACACCGAGGGAAGAGACCCCTTGAGCATGCTGACCTAGAGCCGGCCTCGCAGAAGTCATGACAAGAGGAGGAGCCCATACCTGAGGAGGTGGTGCAGTACTCGCTTTTAGTAGCAGCTAGTAAAGAGAGAGAGAGAGAGAGCATAACACACCCCGCCTAGAGAGGGTACTTTTGACACTGCAGTAGAGGAGGAGAGACAGCCCATGACCCCGCTGATTAGACCGAGACTGGTACATGAGCACCGAGATGTTTGACTTCTTTTGACCCCAGTTTTATCTTGACATTTTGGATACTTTGTTCTCTTTTTAGACAATCTTGTTTTTAAGTAGTTTTTTGTTGTGTTTTAATTATGTTTATGTTGGATTTTATTTTTACTTTTAATTTGGATGTTTATTTTTTGGTTTTTAATGAATGTATATATATATATATATATATATATATATATTGTTATTTTTTCTTTTATTTTGGATGTTTATTTTTTGTTTTATAATGAATGTATATATATATATATATATATATATATATATATATATATATGTTATAATGTGTTATTCTTGTTTTGTCTTTACTTTGATGACAAAGTATCATCTGTTGGTGGGGTGGAGGAAGTTATCAATTAAGGTGAAGTCTAAGTAGCCTCAAGTCAATAACTTCCCCTATTTTTGATCTCAAGGTTTTCTTGCCGTGATTCTTTTTCCTTGTGGATGTTTATTTTCATGTTGAACCGACATATTTTAGGAAGTATAGATAATTTGTAAATGCATAGCAATGTTATCTTATGGCATATATATAGTTCGTAAATTTTCTTTAAACTTTTGATGCAAAATTGGGTACCCTCAGAATTTTTGAGGTTGTGAGTATTGATGCATTCATACATTTTAAGTATCTGGCAATGTTTGTTTTGATATTGTGAAGGTAAGCTAAGACTGAAAGCATGACCTGTAAGTCTATAATTGATTGTGGATGTAATTGTCATGTGTGATGTGAGCTTATTTTGTTGCATTCATGCATTTTGTATGGACCCAGAACTTGCCTTGTTACTCTAAAAGTTGGATTGGTGATGTGGTGGATATGGAAAGGATCTTATGCCTTTGTTCTTTGAGTGAAATAACTTTTAGCCTAAAATAACCCACCATTTAAGTGAGAGAATCCCTTTTTCCAAATTTTTGAGCTTTTCATGTACTCATTCTTTATTGATACCTTGCTAGCTTAACCTTGTCTGATGAAATACCTTGATATTGTCCCTGGTCTATCCTTGAACATGTGAACCTTGATTGAGGCTAAAGGCCTAAGTTGAGGGTGGTTGCATTTGGTGGCCCTGGTTTGAGGCATAGATATTGTGAACTTCACCTGAGGCTAAAAGCCTAAGTTGAAGATGGCCCTTATTGTGGTAAAGTAATAATAATAATAAGGTGATTAGTTGAGAAATCAAGAAAGAAGTGAAAAAGCATGAACCGAGTGAAGAAAAAGAAGAAAAGTGTCTGTAATTGATAAAAGGTAACAAAAATAAGTTTGAAATAAAGGCATAGCTAAAAAAAAGAGAAAGAAAGCACTCGAGAAAAGTTAAAGAAAGAAAACAGAGGTGGATTGATGAAAAATGGTTGGATTATGGAAGCAACAAGAGTTGGTAAACATGATTCAAGGATAGCTTTTAGGCACTACTTTCCCAAAATGTTGCACCAAAGCACCTTGAGCCTATGTTACAAGTCTATAAGTCCTAGAGTAATCCAACTTCACTCTATCACCAAGCCAGAAGATGAGTATAAAGGTAAGCCGATGGTGTTAGTCAGTATGCATTGAATTTTAATTGTGAGAGTGATAATGCTTCCTCAGTCCCTAATTTCTGAAAGTTCTTAAGTAAGTATAAGGGACTTCTTTCTAGTGGGGGCACTTGCACTACTTGAGTAGCATATGACTAAGACAGTGATTATGGAAGGTTGATGCTCCCTAGCTTATCAAAGTTGGATTGTCAGGTATCTCATGATGTTCTTATTTGCTCAATAATTTTGCAACTCTGTTTTGAAAGTAGTGGTTGGGTACCTAGACCAAATTAGTTGTTGTATATGCCATTAATATAGCTGCTACGTATTTCTCTTTGTCTTCATAGATTGAGTCATCATTTGAGGACAAGCAACAATTCTAAGTTGAGGGTGTTAATGTGCTGTCAAATTACAGCACATTTAGTGCCTGAAACAAGGGATCTTGTGAGTTCTTAAAGTGACTATTTAGCGTTTTGATGTGTGTTTTGTTAATCTTGCAGAAATGTCAGGTTGGCATGATTTTGAAGAAAAGTTACAGATTTTGCTGAAGCATAGGTCATATGAGCCCTACGAGTCGTAGTTCACACTATGAGTTGTAGGGAGGTGTCGTAACAAGAACTAGAAACCAAAAGTTCATAAATCTGCCAAGTGAGGATCACTTCTACGAGCCCAGCCTACGAGTCGTAAGACACACTATGACTCATATAGATGGACTTGTAACAAGAATCAAAAAACTAAAATGTTGGACAAAAAACTGAAAATCAAGACTACGAGACTAGTATACGAGTCATTGCTTAAGCAATGACACATACCTATAGGTAGTACTAGTTCTGTCTAAGATGTCAAGATCCTGATACGAGACCCCGACTACGACTCGTAGGCCATCCTATGAGTTGTAACTGCAAAATTTATCAGATGTCAATTATCTTTTCTTCGCAATTTTTAGGGTTGTTTTGTACATACTATAAATAGTTTAACCTAGTTTTTTGAAAAAGAAGGACGAGAGAAAGACAAGAGTTGACACTTGTATATATTAGCCTTTGTCTTTGAGCTCTAAAATATTCTCCCAATAATATTTTAGGGTTTCAAATTAGATTACTGTTTTCCCTTTGAAAATCCTTTTTTGGGGATTGCAAATCTTGTGCTACACATTTTGGAATTTATCAAGTTTATGGATTTGCAATTTGGGTGTCTTCACTTTCATTGGAGTTGGTAAAATTCTCACATATGCCTATTACTTGCATTTTTGTGTGTTTTACCTTAGCCATGAGTAGCTAAGCACCCACAACTTGAGGTTGTGGGAACCATGGGTAGTTGACTTAAAATGACCTAGGTTTTGTGCATTTCTATGATTGGAGTTTTGCATGTATTATCTATTTCCCTTTGTTATTAATGTTGTTTGGTGGTGGCCAATACCAAACCCTGCCTACTATCACGATCCCGACAAAACTAGTGATGAATAGGAAACGGGAAGTAGATGATAGGATTCAATTGATGTGTTCCCGTCTAATTGACCAAACATGACCAAGGGGAGGTTGACTGGGACAATAGGTAATAGTTAGTTGGCACGCCATGATGGGTTCCCGTCTAATTGACCAAACATGACCAAGGGGAGGTTGACTGGGACAATAGGTAATAGTTAGTTGGCACGCCATGGTAGCCGACAAAGCATCATGGTGAAATTCAACCTTCACCTTCATAAAAGGGATGGAAGAACCTAAGTTACCGTCCAGCATGCAATTCGCCAACTGTAGTTATGTTATCTAGGGTATTTGAGTCAATGAGCCATGGGGAGCACAATTCCTAAGTTGTCACCAAATTTGAGTATTTTCTCGTATTTTAGTTAGTGTTTATTTTATCTTTGTTTTTGAATCACATTAACCCCCCTCCCCAATTTGGTGATTGTAGTTATAGACACTAGAAATGATTAATGATGAATTCTTATAGTCAAGCCCTATATTCCCTATGGATTCGACCCTGATAGCGACCACTTTCTTATTGGAGCGTGACCATTAATCAACTTTGATTGGTCAGTTGAAACTAGCCAAGAAAGTCTATAAAAATTATCCCATGTCGAGATTGCTTATTAAAGTCATTCTATGTGATCTTGCTGAACTTGATATGGTCGATTTTGATGTCATCTTTGGTATGTATTGGTTGCATGCATCTTATGCCTCTATTGATTACAGAACTCATAGGGTTAAGTTCCAATCCTCTAGTGAACCTATTCTAGAGTGGAAGGGCACCAATTCGTTGTTCAAGAGTAAATTTATTTTATATTTGAAAGCTCAAAAATGATCTCTAAGGCATGAATATATCATATTATCTGGATTAGGGATATAGATTCTAAAATTTCTACTCTTGATTCGGTGTCTATTGTTAATGAATTCCTTAATGACTTGCATAGTATTCCTCCTGAAAGGAAAATTGACTTTGGCATTAATTTCCTACTTGATACTCAACCCATTTTTATACCTCCTTATCGAAGGGCTTTGGTGAAGTTGAAAGAGTTGAAGGAACAATTGAGAAATCTGCTTGACAAAGAGTTCATAAGGCCTAGTGTACGCATGCAGTTCTCCCACGTTATTTGTGAGGAAAAAGGATGGTTCACTTTGGATATGTGTGGATTGTCATTAATTAAACAAAAGACTACTAAAAAACAAGTATTCCATTTCAAGGATCGGTTACAAGCTACTTTCCAAAATTGATCTTTGGTCCAGGTATCACCAACTAAGGGTGAAGGAGTGTGACATTCCAAAAATGACATTTAGAACCCAACAAATGCCCCTACAACTTTTATAGACTTGATAAACAAGGTATTCAAACTGTATTTAGATATATTCATAGTTGCGTTCATTGATGACATATTGGTCTATTCACTGGATGAGAAGGAATATAAGAATCACCTGAGGATTATGTTTAAAATATTGAAGGATAAGCAACTCTTTGTCAAATTTAGCAAATGTGAATTTTGGTTGAGAGAGGTGGATTTCCTTGACCACATTGTTTTGGGTGATGGTATCATAGTAAACCCAAAAAAGATGGAGGCGGTAAAGAATTGGCTTAGACTATTGTCTCCTTCTGGCATTAGGAGCTTTTTAGGTTTGGCCAGAAATTATATAAGATTTGTCAAAGGATTTTCTTTCATTGCTTCACCGTTGATTAAGTTGACCCAAAAAAGGTGAAATTCCAATGGTCCAATGAATGTGAGAAAAGTTTTTAAACATTAAAAAATCTTCTTACATCGGGCCCTATTTTGATATTGCCCGAAAGAATGGATGTGTTTATGGTATATTGTGATGGCTCATGGGTTGGATTTTGGATTTTACTTTAACGCAATATGGTAAAGTTATAGTATATGCCTTTAGAAGATTCAAAATGTATGAAAAAATTATCCCACCTATGATCTTGAATTGGTTATGGTTATTTTTTCCTTGAAGATTTGGCATCACTATTTTTATGGTGTGCATATTGATATTTTTACCAATCATAAGGTTTACAATATGTGTTTAACCAAATGAACTTGAACCTTCAACAAAGGAGGAGACTTGAGCTATTAAAAGACAACGATATGAGCGTGTTGTACCATTCGAACAGATGACTATGGTTCACATATTGAGGAAGAGAAGAAAGAGTTGGTCAAGGTTGTGCATCAATTGGCCTGATTAGGTGTTAAGATGTGCGATTCTAATGAGGGTGGTATGATGATTCTGGCAGATGTGAAAACAAAGCAAGATGAAGATCCAATTTTAGTTGAGTTGAAGAAGTTAGCTACTGAAAATAAAAATGGAGGTTTTCTCCCAAGAGGGAGATGGGGTACTTTGTTACCAAGGTTGCCTATGTGTTCTTAATATCGATGGTCTAAGAGAGATGTTATTGAGTGAAGCCCATAATATTTTATATTCTATTCATTCGGGAATCACCAAAATATATAAAAATAGGTATATTGGTGGAATAGTATAAAGAAGTACATAACAAGATTTGTGGCAAAATGTCCTAATTATCAACAAGTAGTAGTGGAGCATTGAAGGCTGGGAGATCTAGCTCAAGACATTAATATTCCCACTCAGAAGTAGGAGGATATAAATATGAACTTCATAATGGGGTTAGTTCATATTTGTAGATAACATGATTCAATTTCAATTTAGTAGATAGAATGACCAAATCAATATGTTTCCTATCGGTGAAGACTTCTTATAGTGTTGAAAACTATGCAAAAATGTATATTCGTGAGTTGGTAAAGCTTCATGACATTCCTTCATTAATTATTTTGGACTGTAATACTCAATTCACTTCACATTTTTGAAAATTCTTTCAAAAGGGTCTTGGTACCCAAGTTAAGATAAGTCGAGAGAACAATTCAAACATCAAAAGATATGTTAAGGAACATATGTAATTGATTTTTTTAAAAAAAGGATGATCATGTACCATTAATTGAGTTTTCATATAACAATATTTATCATTCTATCATTAAGATGACTCAGATTGAGGCTTTATATGACAAAAGATGTAGATCACCCGTTGAATGGTTTGAAGTAGGTGAAGTGGCATCAATAGGAACCAAATTAGTATTTTAGGCTATGGAAAGGGTGAGTCTCATTAGAGAGATGTTAAAGGCTGCACAAAGTCGTCAAAATTCCTATTCGAGTGTGAGAAGATAAAAACTTGAATTTCATGTTGATGATTGGGTCAAGTTGAAAATTTCACCTATGAAGAGTGTAATGCATTTTGACAAGAAAGGGAAGCTTCATCCTCAAAGTATGGTCCCGTATAAGGTTCTAAGGCATATTGATAAGGTTGCCTATGAGTCGGAGTTTCCATTAAAGTTGGCATCCATGCATTCTTTGTTCCATGAGTCTTTGTTAGAAAGTGTGTTGGTGATCTTAGATCCATTATGCCTTTGCAGAGTGTGGATGTTAAAGAAAGATTGACTTATGAAGAGGTTTTGGTTGAAATTTTAGACCAGCAAATCTAAAAGTTAAGAAACTAGGATATAGCATCTATTAAGGAGCTTGGGAAGAACCAAGAAGGCAAAGTTGCAAACGTATAGCTACAAAATAAATCATAGCTAAAGAGGAAATATTCCGTGGCTAAACGCTTTAGCCACAATTTTTTCTTCCGTCGCATTCGTAGCAAGATATAGCGTGGCTAAAAATAAGCTACGTACTTTACATAGCCCGTGGCTAAGAAATTAACTTATAGCTACAAAAGAAAATGTGTTGTAACTGTGATGGTAAGAAAAATTTTCTATGATAATATACTTGTAGCAAATAATTTTACTCTTTTACCTTGACAAATAAAATATATACCAATTTTTATATTGTTGCCACAATGTGTTCTATTGTGGCAAAAGACTTAATTTATTTGCTATGAAAATTTAAACGTTATGGCTTTATTAAATTTGAAACTCGTGACAATAATACTTGTATTTAGCTACGAAACAAAATGTATATAGCTATGAATTAAAATATTTCCCACAAATTTTTTTGTCCATGACTAAAAAATTTTTATTTTGCCAAAAAATCTGCAAATTATAGTTTTTTTTTAATTCGCTTTTATAAAAGGTGAAAATTTAATAGCCATTCTTTTAATAATTAGCTACAAGTTTACCCACAATTATAAAATTTCATCACTACAAATTGAGGTATATTGTTCATAAACATTATTAATCATAGAAATTTCTATAATGTAGCTAAAATTTTAAAAAATATTAACTTTCAAATATATTTCAAATTACAAATAAATACATTCAGAACATTCACAATATATAATTTCTCTATCATAGAAATTACAATAGCAACATCCTGCTTAAAACTCTTAAGGGGTATAATCTACTTTTTTTATGCCATTATGTCCGAGTTGCCATAAAGTTTCACAAACGTGCCTGCAAATTTCCAATTGAGTAAGTTAATTTCAAAAAGCAAAACTAATTATATCATATGTATTTAAAAAATTTAAGAATTATGTATAATCACATATTTTACCTAAAATACTTTTACTAAAATACCCTTTAATATTATTATATGACCAATTTTTGCAAAATAATGAAACTCAATAATCTTGAAAGGGATTAAAAATTCCAAACAATCCAATTTTAAATTTGTTAAGTTGTTAATTATTATAATTTATAGTACTTTTTATATTATTAAAACAATATATATTACTTCTATTAAGCTAAGGTGAAAAGCTTACTTTCATAAACTCTTAAACAAAAAAACAGATAACGAAATTGAGTTGGGTGAGTTAGCACACTCCAAAAGTCATCATGATTTTCAGTATTGCAAGCGGTTCAGAGTTAAGGAAGTTAGACGTGCTATTCGTAGGATGAAGAGAGGGAGGACGATCGGACCCGATGAGATTCCGGTAGATTTTTGGAAGTACATGGGCAAAGTTGGCATAGAATAGTTGACTAGACTGTTCAATGCTATTATAAAGACTACTAAGATGCTAGATCAATGGAGGAGGAGTACAATGGTTCTGTTGTACAAAAACAAGAGTGATATTCAAAACTGTAACAACTACAGGGGTATATAGTTGTTAAGCCAATTATGAAGGTCCGGTCTGGGAGAACATGGTGGAGATGAGGGTGAGAAAAGGAGTGTCTATTTCAGAGAACTAGTTTGAATTCATGCCGAGAGGTCAACTACTAAAGCAATTCATCTTGTTCGAAGATTAGTGAAGAAATATAGGGAAAGAAGGAAGTAACTTCATATGGTGTTCATTGATCTCGAGAAGTCCTATGACAAAGTTTTGAGGGATATCCTATGGAGGTATTGATGCCACATAAGTTACACCTCCTTTTTAGAAGATCAAAAGGTCATTGTCAAGATATATAATCTAACCAAGATTAGGGTCGAATCCATAGGGAATATGTGGATTCAAAAGAATTCACCAATATGCAATCCGAATGATTAACCAACTTACTTCCCCAAAGGGGCAGTATTACAATAATCAATGAGAAATAAAACTAAACTAACTATCACAAGAGAGAAGTCAATAATGGAGAGAAACTAGGGTATTGTGTTCCCCATGATTTCCCAACTTCGTATCACCGAATAACCTAATTCTTTTCTAGTGTATAGCATGTAGGACGGTAATTTATGTTCACTAAGCCCTTTGATCAAAGGTGGGAGGTGAATGTCACTATGTGATTTGGCTCATCTCTATAGTGTGCATTACTAACCATTACTTATTAGTCCCAGTACAACCTTTCCTTGGTCCAGTTTAATTTATTAGACTAGAACACATCAATTGAATCCTGTTAATTAATATCTTTTCTTATTCATTACTACCTTGGTCCAGTTAGTAACACTAAACACATCAATCGAATCATGTTAATTAATCTCTTTTCCTATTCATTACTACATTGGTCCAGTCAGTAACACTAGGTGGGTTCTAATGTTGGCCATCATTAGAAAATGAAGAGAGTAATAGATGCATACATACCTTCCAAGAATTATGAATTATTCTGTTTTACTTTGTTAGTTCTTCATGGTTCCCACAACCGTAGTTGTAGATTTAGCTACTCATGCTATGTGTAGATGCAGGAATTATGAATTGAGAAGACATAATTGAATACTTACACAATAGAATTAAGAACAAGCAATCCAATTTCAATAAGAATCACAAGCTTCGAAGTAAAATTAAATCACAAGTGTTCTCAAAGACTCTCCAATATTTTCTCACAATATTCTCCCTCAAAAATATTAAGTTCTCTAAGTACTAGATGAAAACATCTGAAAAATAACTTAAAAACCTATTTATAATAATTAAAACTCAAGTCCTAAACAAAATAGGAGAAATTGTCAGCATGCAATACGAAAAGTCTTTACGACTCATATCTACGACTCATAAAGTGATTTACAACCAGTAGAGGGGGTTTTATCTAATGAAATTCCCAAAAATCCAAGTCTCTAATCTTCAAGGCACGAACCAACATCTATAACTCGTAAACCTCTCTAAGGGTCGTCTGCTATTTGTAGAATGAACTTCAAAAAATAGCTCCTCACTGAAATTGTCCACGAAACCACCCTACGGCTAGTAAAATACTCTACAGACTATAAAGGGTCTCGTATGACAGCAAAACTCAGCAACTTCAGCAATTTTCCCAAAAATCAATGCCAACCTGTAATCCTGCAAACATGAACACAAAAACACATAAAACTAACTAAATTGCATTGAGAACACACAAAATTTTGAGTTTTAAGCATCAAAAATATTATATTTTGGCAGTATGATACGCCCAAATTTACACTCCAAATGGAATAGTAAGGCGTTCGTTGATAAAATATAGAACTCAAAAAGAGTTAAGATTGATCCCACAAGGAATACGTGAGAATAAATCTATTAGAATATTTTTTCAGATGTAATATCTATTCCTAAAATAAAAATACATAAAGTAAATGGAGGGTTTTGATTTTTGCAAACTAAATTATTAAAGTAAAGTAACGAAAAAGTAAAAAGACTACTTGATTTTGAACAATTAATGTGAAGCTAGGAATGTGTTCCCCATGACGTCAAATATGATAACCGAATTTATGTGGTAAACTCGTTCATGATTAAATATACAAAATCAAACAAGTTATGTAATACCTAATTAACCTTTCAATCCTTCTTAGATGCATTCTATTCATCACCTTCCGGTCTATGAACATATACTTACTAACCCTTGTTATAGACCCCAGAATACTCTCACCTTTTGGTCTCAAGTACTTAGACTAGTGAAGGCCTCTATATGCCGACACTTGAACTCATTTTCGTTAATTTTCTCATACTTCAACCATTGCTTCATGCTTTAGTCATTTTCCTGAAAAATAATAAAAACGCATATCAAACCAACAAATTTGCTTGAGAACGTGCAAAAGTCCTTCGTTTAAAGCGTTACAAGAGTCATATTTCTACAATTCATTAACACCTTCGACTTAGAATATTTGCTTGTCCCCAAGCAATAACAACTCACACAAACAAAGCATAATACAAGTGCTCAATCATAAGTATGGATAACCACACAATTGAACACATATGCCCCGAAAACATGCTTAAGAATATGCCCATACCCCAAATGGACCCACATAGATTAAGGTAGACATCATACATGCATGGTCAACCCACTTAAGCTCACGAATAAGGACAACCCAATCAAATTAGATGTCAATTAGTGCAAATATAGTGTCCTCACTACAAAGAAGTTTCACTCACAATATAAGAATGTAATACAGAGACTGGAATGTAGATATTCACTCTCACTATTGACTTTCAGTGGACACACAAGTATCGACTATATGTTTGCCCTTATTTTCAGCACCTCAACTCTCGAATGATATTTTTAGGATCACATTAAGACTTTTGCGGCTTGTAGTGTAGGCTCAAGTTCAGGTGAGGCATATTTAGGATTAAACTAACTAATAGGTCTCTCCAAGACGCTTACTTTGACTCAGCTATTTGCACTTAGGCTTCCAATTTTTATTGCCCCTATTTTTCAACTTTCTTTAACATGGGGAGTGATTTTCGTGCTCATCTACTCAATTTCTTTCTTTTCTTTTTTTCTATTTAGTTTTGCTCATGGTGACACTCGACTTTCTTTCCTCCTCTTATCACTTGGCTCTTTTCCACTCTTATTTTTCTATTTTGTTTTCTACAATAGCCACCCTCAACTTAGGCTTTTGGCCTAAGCGAAGGTTCACAATGTCCTGGGTGAGACCAGGGCCAAAGTAAAGATTAGCAGGTGAAAAGGGAAGGTGAGTTGGGTGATTACAAAGAAAAGGGCTATTCAAACTCAACTTTTGGTTCACAAGGGACAATTTTATTTGGTTGGTAAAATTTAGGCAAAGTGACTAGTAAATAAAAATAGCCTAAGATCACATCCTAATATAGCTATTCAATTGTTTCAGTGGGACCAACCAGTCTAGTTCTAGCTTAGAAGGGCGTCGACTGAATTATGCAAATTAGCACACACATATGACACATCTTCTACACTAGTTACCACCAACCAACATAGTCATGCTTCATTCATCAAGATGCTAACCATACAATGCATACCATGATCACTAAAAATCATACAAGTTAGTCAGGATGAGATGTATGGACATATAAACTTTTTGCAACATTGTCAACTCAGGGCATTTTTCGCAAATTAATACATGGGTTACCCTAGATTTCTATAAACACTTGTATCTATAGAACATCATAACTAAAACATGCCAGTTCTACTAGATAATACATTTGAGAGAAAAGAAACATGGCAAGAAAAACTCTCAAGTGGCAGGATGCCCTACCCCGTCCAAAAAGACGATGTCGTGTCCTCACTATACCATAGCTAGAAATAAAGTACAAAAAGGGAGTAGAACATACCTGGGACTCCCTAGGCACTAGTCATACCATTGGGATTAGACCCTCCAATGAGATCGCTGTCATCATATCTAGCACCCGGTCCAAAGGTGCTCCCGGAGGCTCCTACATTTACTGCCTCTATTGCCAGCCACTCCCTTTTATCTTGTTCAGTGGTTGCGTGGCGCTAGGCTCTCATGGTCTTGCATATCTACCTCTTCTCTTCTTTCTACGAATCCGATGAGGACTACTTCGGTAGCTATATCTCTTGCTCTTGTCCTTCCTCTTGGGTTCCTTTGTAGGTAGGACAGGTGCAACAGGTGGGCTGGGTAGAGTGCCCTATGTCTCATCTAGAACAGGTGCCACAGGAGCATTAAATAGGTTTATCTAAGATTCCGAAGACGGGGCTGGCATGGTGCAAATGTACTATGTCATAAGCTGTGCAATTTGGGCCTTCATGTCATTCACTGTTTGCACAATAATCATCATCTCTTCCCCAGACATATTCCTGAACATATCATGGAAGTATCCCTCAAAAGTGTTGACATGATATTGCAAGATGCTAATTTGGCCTAAAAACTCAGCCTGAAGTTGTTCCATAACTTATTGTACATACAAGTGGAACATATGTGGCATCCTTTCGACGATCTGATTAAC
>DF357481.1:129072-143868 GCA_000787875.1 Solanum virginianum | reverse complement strand
AAAATGGAAAAAATAACATCGGCATAGATACGAGCCACTATACGGCCTGTGAGATACTAGAGGGATCGTGAACCGGTCCATGAGTCGACACTTATCTTCAAAATTGATCTTCACTGCATGATAGCCTCACGTGTATCGGCATGTTCCGTGTGAGGTTTCACGAGCCGTGAACTTGCCTCTCTCCCAACTTATGTAATTCTTGCAATATTCGATAGTAATGGCCCACTTTCACATCACTTTGATGGCACGTGGCATGGGGTACCGTGGGACCTGCCTTAGACTAGTTTTCTCTAGCTTCCTTCCTCAGCTTCAAGCCATGCCATGCCATGCCATGCCAAGTGTGAGGCCATGGTGGACCTCACGGTCCATGTAGTGGTACACGAGCCATGAAGGTACCCATGGTCTTTCACTTGGTTCTATTTTTGTTTCACTCGCCAAGGTCAAGTCCACGTGGCCTTTCACAGCCCGTGTGATGCTACACGGGTCGTGGACGCCTCCATATGCTGACACTTGAGGTCATTTTCATTAATTTTCTTATACTTCAACCATTGCTCCATGCTTTAATCATTTTCCTAAAAAATAATAAAAACACACATCAAACCAACAAATTTGCTTGAGAACGAACAAAAATCATTTAGTTTAAAATGTTACAAGAGTCATATTTCTATGACTCATCACAGCACATCAACACCCTCAACTTAAAATTATTGTTTATCCTTAAGCAACGTACTGAATCTAAAATGATAATACAGTAACATACAGATGTCAACTCAATGACATACATCACATAAATCTTACACTCAGACACCTACACCAACTTTTCAAAATAGGATCAGATAGCTATCTAGCAAACTAATACAACCCCGTACATATGACACTAAGAAAAGCAAGGTATTATCAATAACCCATAATCTCTAAACAAGTCTAGTATTAATAATGCAATGCAAGTGCCCTCAGAGAAAGAAGTCTCATATTTGACACTGAAAGATGTTTCATGTTTTAATCTTAGGACTATGCAAAATAACTTACTCTCACAACAGATATTCATGCATAATGTCTAATACCATAGGTTTTCCCCTGTACTCATGACTCAGACCATTAACTAACTGGGCTAGGATCACTTTAGCACTTTCTAGGCTTGTAACATCGTCTCAGGGGCTTTAATATGATATTATGGGAAAATAGTGACTAAAGGACCTCTTTCACACTACCTTTTTCTACACTTTCGCCCTACCAACTCTATTATTTTCTCCTTATTCTCCTTTTTTCCTATTTCAAGCTTTTATAGGTGTTTTCTTTTCATTTTTCAGCTTTTTTCCTTGTTCCTACACTTCATTTTGCTTTTTATCTTATAACTAAGGCATCACTTGTTTTTTTTTTCAATTAGTACATGATTTCTTCCTTTTTCTCTGTATCACTAACTCACCCCCTTATTTTGGTTTTTCCCTTACACCAGCCACCATTAACTTAGGCTTTTAGCCTATGTTATGGTGCAGAATATCCGTCCTCAGAACTAGGGCCACTTTTGATAGCCTCTCTCAACTTAGGTTTTTTGCCTCAATCAAGGTGCACAATATTCAAGGAAGGATCAGGGACAATTTTAGGATTTTACAACTAACAGGTGTTTTCAAAGAATAGGTACATGTTAGGCTAAAACATTTGGAACAAGGGATTATATCATAGTTTTGGATAGTCATTTTAAGCTAAGTGGACTATTAAGAACAATGGAATAAGATCCTTTCCTAATCTAATCAATCTAAAATCTAACTTAGAGTAACAGGGCAAATTCTGAAGTAGCACAAAATACATTAATCTAGCAAACTAAGCTCACACTCACATGGCATTGTATACATTATCAATAAAAGACTCCCAGATAATGTTTTTTATCTCAATATACCCTTACTTCTCAGAACAAACATTGTCATACACCTAAACATGCATGGTTGAAATCTAACTACTAATCAAAAATTTTGGTGGGTATTATTTTTCAAATAAAACACAAAAACATTCTATATGCCACAAGTATTGGAAGTAGATGCTATAAATACTATCTAATCATCCTAAATATGTCAGTTCCATAGAAAATAAATATCCACAGGGAAACAAAACATAGGCAAGAAAACCCTGGGATAAAAAATTAGGGTAGTTATAGCCCCAAGCTACTCAGACTTCACTGAGGCCGATAATTAATCACACTCCATCGAAAAAGATGTACATTGTCCCCAATGAACAAAATCAAAATAAAATGACTCACATAGGGGTCAAAAAAGCATACCTGGGCACCTAAGTGCCAGTGTCTACCTTGGGTTGCCTCCCAAGTAGAGCTAGATTTATTATCACGGCACCACATAGATGGCTTGAGTACCCAGACTTCCTCAAGGTCCCATTCTTCAATAGTTTTTATCTCCTCCATATTTCCAAGGTATGGCTTAACTCTTTGGCTATTTACTTTTAAAGTTCCTCCATTTCATCTCTCCAAATCATTGGCCCCATGTTCGAAGACGTGTGCTACTCGAAAGGGTCCCAACCATCTAGATTTGAGCTTTATAGGGAACAAATTCAGTCTCAAATTGTAGAGCACCACGTCCCCTGGTGCATATTAGTGATTCTCTAAGGTTATGTTACAACTTAATTCTTTGCTTGTACAAGGCTGAGCTCTCATACGCCTTCAATCAAAACTCATCAAGCTCATTAAATTGGCTCAACCTAAAGTTTGCTATATCAATCCAATCCAGATTCAACTTTTTTAGTGCCCACATTGTTTTATGCTCAAGCTCCACGGGCAAGTGACATACTTTCCCAAAGACAAGTTGGCAGGGCTACATGCCTATAGGGGTTTTGAATGTTGTCCGGTATGCCCATAATATGTCATCCAACTTCCGTGACCAATCTATCTGGTTTTGCATTCAGTCTTAGATAGAATTTGTTTAATCTCTCTATTGGATACCTCCACCTGCCCATTCATCTGAGGATGATAAGGTTGCCACCCGATGTTTCACTCCATACTTTTCAAGAAGAGCTTTAAAAAGTCTATTGAACAGTGAGAACCTCCATCACTGATGATTGCCCAAGGGGTTCCAAACCTTGAGAAGATATTCTTTTTCAAAAATGATGCGATAATTTTTCCCTCATTGTTGGCTCGAGCCACGGCCTCAACCCACTTTAATACAAAATCCACAACAACAAATATGTACTTATTTCCATGTGAGCTAACAAATGGTCCCATGAAGTCTATCCCCCATGCATCCAATAACTCAATCACCATAATGGGGTTTAGAGGGAGCTCATGTTTACGGAAAACACTACCCTCTCTTTCGTACCTATCATAAGTTTTGGCATAGTCATGGGCATGTTGGTGGATAGTGGGCCAATAATACCCATATTGTAATATCTTGTTAGTGGTTCAGATTCTACTATGATGCCCACCCACCAATAACGAGTGGCATGCCTCAAGTATGCTTATTATCTCAATCTTCGAAACACAGCGACGAATAATCCCATCAACACATACACGAAACAAGTATGGGTCATCCCAAAAAAACTTACTCACATCAGACATAAACTTTTGACATTGTTATGTGTTCTTGTCAGGTTGCACAATGTCACTTACCAAAGAGTTTACATAGTCTACAAACCAAGGTATCAAATCATGAGATGCAACCAATACTCTCTCGCCTGGAATAGAATCATCAATCTCCAATCCATTATCAAACTTTATCTTTGACCCATTATCCAATATGGAGAAGTGATTTGTCACCTGATTCTCTATCTTTTTTATATTGATAATGTCGAACTTGAACTCTTACAAGAGAAGCACCTATTCATTAACCTTGGCTTTATATCCTTCTTAGCCATCAAGTATCAAAGTGTTGAGTGGTCTGTGTGCACCACCACTTTGGCCCCTAACAGATATGACCGAAACTTTTTGAATGCAAAGACCACTGTGAGTAACTCCTGCTCGATCATGGTGTAATTTTTTTGGGCTGTATTTAGGTCTTTGGTAGAATAGTATATGGGATGTGAGATCTTCTTCTGGCGTTATCCTAATACTACACAGAAAGCAACCCTAGTTGCATCACATATGATTTCAAAGGGCTTAGACCAGTCTGGAGCTACAATGATTGGTGCTAAAATCAATATTTTCTTCAACTCTTCAAAGGCTTTGAGGCATGCATCATCAAACATTGAACTTAGCATCTTTCCCCAGCAATTTGCACAATGGGTGTGCAATTTTGGAGAAGTCTTTTATGAACCTCTGATAGAATCCTGTATATCCCAAGAAACTCCTCACACCCTTTACGAAGATGGGTAGTGGGAGTTTATCAATCACCTTCACTTTAGCTCTATCGAACTCTATTCATTTGCTGGATATCCTATGCCCCAACACAATGCCCTCTTTCACCATGAAGTGACACTTTACCCAAATTAGTACCAGATAACTCTCCGCGCATCTTTGTAAAATTGCATGTAGGTGTTTCAAGCAATCCTCAAATAAGTCTCCAACCACACTAAAGTTATCCATGAAGACTTTAATATTTTGTTCCACCATGCTGAAAACATGGACATCATTCATCTCTGGAATGTTCTTGGGGTATTACATAACCTGAATAGCATCCTCTCAAATGTGCAGGTTCCATAGAGGCATATAAATGTCGTCTTCTCTTAATCCTCTAGAGCGATGGTGATCTGATTGTAGCCTGAATACTCGTCCTGAAAGCAGTACCACCCTTTTTCAGCTAGTTAATCCAACATATGATCCATAAATAACATAGGGAAATGATCTTTTTCTGTCGAAGCATTGAGCTTTTTGTAATCCATAGAAACTCCATCCTGTGACTAGTCGCAATAGGATCAACTCATTATTAGCATTTGGTACCATTGTGATACCTCCTTTCTTTGGAACGCACTGCATCGAACTCACTCATTCACTATCGGCGACCAGGTAGATTACCCTTGCATCCAACCATTTGATGATGTATTTGTGTGCAACTTCTTACATAGGAGGGTTTAGGCACCTTTGGTGCTCAATGCTCGGCTTGTAGTCCTTGACCAGCTGGATTTTGTGTATACATACCCCGAGAGGGATACCAATGATACTTGTAATTGTCCATCTGATGGCCTTCTTAAATAATTTAAGCACCATTACAAGGGGGCTCACTTGCTCCTCATTCAACTCCGCAGCAACTATGACTGGCAAGGTGTTGTTGGCTCCTAAAAAATGCGTATCTCTGATGTACTTGAAGGGCCTTCAATTCTAACACCGGTGGGTCTTCTATGGAGGGCTTTGTGGGTGGTGACTCCTAATTCTGCAAATCTAGCTTTAGCTTAGTTTGGCACCTAGGAACGTAAGACACCTCTAAAGTGTTCACTATCTCCTCATAGTCTGGGATACCATCACTATTGAAGTTCATCAATACTGTCTCCATAGTGTTGACACCTAATCATACTTTAAGTGGTGCCTCTGGTTCAGCATCATCAATAGCCTCAATAACAGAAACCACTCTCATATCATTGTTTTTTCTTTCTTCCTGATATACTTTGAACATGACCTGATCGTTCCTAAATCTAAACTTGATTTGGCCCTTCTCCATATATACCAACGTTTGTCCAGTAGCTAAGAAGGGCCTCCCCAAGATAATAGGGACTTCAAAATAAACTTCACAAAGTCTACAGGGAATAAAAACTTTTCAACTTTCACCAATACATCATATAGTAACCCTATAGGCTTCTTCACCGTGCGATCCACTATCAACAATGCCATACTAATTGGGATAGGGGCTCCTAATCTAAGCTTCTAGTAGACCACAAGGGGCATTAGATTAATGTTGGCACCTAGATCACATAGTGCCTTTGCGAACTCCACATCTTTGATGGCACAAGGTATAGTGAAAGTACCTAGATCTTCTTGCTTTTGAACCAAGGACATTGTAGTAATAGCACTACAATGTTGAAGCTCTTGGAAGAGCTCCTGATTCACAATGTACTTTTTAGTGACCAAGTCCTTCATGTACTTAACATACCCTGGCATCTTCTCCAATGCCTCAATAAGAGAGATGTTGATGGAGAATTGCTTCAACATGGAAAGAAAGTGCTTGAATTTGCCTTCGTCCTCCCTCTTTTTAATTCTTTGAGGGAAGGGTAGAGAAGGCCTAGGAATAGGCTTCAACCTTTGTAGTGTATCAGCTGCTTCACTCACCCAATCCTTTCCAATATCATCTCCTTCATTTGTATCCTTGGCTGCAATTGTCTCCTCTCGAACATCTTCTACATCAACCTACATGGGAGGATCAATAGTGCTCTTGTCACCCTTAGTAGTAACTGCCATACACTGCCCTTCATTTTTAGGATTTTGAACCGTGTTTCTAGGCAATATACCCCTCTGATGTTGATTAAGTTAAGTTCACACTTGACCAATCTGTTGCTCCAATTGTTTGATAGCCACTAAGTGATACTCTATTTTCTGATTAATACTTGAAATGTATAATTTCATGCCCCTTAAAGTCTCATCCTGTGTCTCAACATTCTTCAATAGGTGATCAAACATCTCCTTAATTTTGGAACTGTTTGCACCTGCGTCGCGGTTGTGCGGTGGCATATAAGGACCATTTTCGAAGCCTTCTCGGCGACTCCAGTCTGTATCTCTCTCTGAACCCCTATTCCTATCATAGTAACCTCTGTGGTTGTCCCTGTAAGCTCCATCTCGATTAAATTTCTGACCTTTGTTTCCTTGACCTTGGTGCCAATAATCTTGATTGGACCCCTGGACGTTGGTCCGAAAACCCCCATCTAATTAGCAATAAAATATATGTCTTTATCCTAATATGGTTCCTCGTACATGGGTGCACGTGGTGGTTAATGAACCACCGCATTCACTCTCTCTTAGCTCTACTTCATCATCACCTCCATACCAATGTGAATTTGAGCAAGTTGTTGCATGATCTCTTTATTAATTCTGGCTTACTCTAGATCCACACTAACAGTACATGAACTCTTTGTGGATGCTCTGTCACATTGCCCCCATGCATAATTAGTCTTAACCACTCTTTCCATTCGCTCTGTGATCCTTGCAAATGGTTGATCCAAAAACATGCCCCCATGATAGTGTCAGTACAAGCCTAACTATTCTTATCAAGGGCACAGTAGAAGATCTCCACTAAGGCTCCATCACCTGTTTTGTGGTTAGGGACGATCCTCAGACATTTGGTGAACCGTTTCCAAGTAGTACTGATTGAATCACCAAGAAGTTGCTTGAAATTATTGATCTGGTCCTTCAACTTGAGCTTCTTTGATCTAGGGAAGTAACTCTCCAAAAATGCCTTTTACAAGTCTACCCAACTGGTGATCAAACTCTCTGAGAGCTTAGACAGCCATAATGTTGCATTATCATAAAAGACAATGGGAAAACACAAAATTCCACAGCATCCATAGACAGATTATGTGTCCCCATCATACTATTACAGATGAATGTCATAATGTGTAGGTGGCTATGAGGATCCTCCGATGGTAACCCCACAAATAGCCCATGATTCTGTAGCATCTGAAGTAACCCACTCGAGACTGTGAATTTTATGTCTGCTGGTAGTGATGGCAACATAATAGCTCCAGTCACCTTGATAGCCATGGGATTCAGCCTGTATTGATTCCACTGATAAGAATTGGCATTAAAATCTTGAAGCAGTGGAACAATATCCTCTAGAGGAGGTGGGTTCTCATTCTCAGCATCCTCATTGTTATTCCTGTTCAGAGTTGCATTGGCTGCATTATAGGCATTGTCTTGAGCCATTTTTCTCAATATTTTGTGGATCTCTGGATCAAACAGAGTTAAGAGATTGCCTTGACAACGAGTGTTGGGCATACACTACATATATACCCAGAAAAAGAACAAAAACAACAAACAAAATTAAAATAAGGGAACTAAGGATTAACACCCAAATTACTAATGAATTCACTAAGTTTGGCAGCATTCCCGGCAATGGCGCCAAAATTTTGATGTCGCCCAAGTTACACCTCCTTTTTAAAGGATAAAGTGATCGTTGTCTGGATATATAACCCGACCAAGGTTAGGGTTGAATCCACAGAGAATACGTAGACTCAAAAGAAATCAACAATATGCAATCTGATTGATTAACCAACTTAATTCCACAAGGGGGAGAGGGTATTGCAATAATCAATAAGAAATAAAACCAAACTAACTATCACAAGAGAGGAATTAGTAATGGAGAGAAACTAGGGTATTGTGTTCCCCATGATTCCCTAACTTAGTATCACTAGATAAATTAATTCTTTTCAAGTGTATAACATGCAGGATGGTAATTTATGTTCACCAAGCCCTTTGGTCAAAGGTGAGAGGTGAATTTCACTATGCAACTTGGCTCATCTCCATAATGTGCATTACTAACTATTACCTATTCATCCTAGTACAACCTTCCCTTGGCCCAGTTTGATTGATTAGATGAGAACACATCAATTGAATCATGTTAATTAATCTATTTTCCTATTCATTACTATCTTGGTCCAGTCAATAATATTGGGCCGGTTCTAATGTTGGCTACTATTAGAAAACATGCAAAATCAAAAGAATTAATTAATACATGCATACACACCTTCCAAGAATTATGAATTATCGTATTTTACTTTGTTAGTTCTTCATGGTTCCCACAACTCTAGTTGTAGATTTAGCTACTCATGCTATGTGTAGATGCAGGAATTATGAATTGAGAAGACATAATTGAACACTTACACAATAGAACTAAGAACAAGGAATCCAACTTCAATGAGAATCACAAGCTTAAAAGTAAAATTAAATCACAAGTGTTCTCAAAGACTCTCCAATATGATCTTACAATTTTCTCTCTCAAAAATATTTTCTCTGAGTACTAGGCGAAAACTTCTAAAAAATGACCTAAAAAATCTATTTATAATAATTAAAATTCAAGTCCTAAACAATGTAGGAGAACTGGTTGGCACGCCATACGAAAGGTCTTTAGAGGTCGTATTGCATTCCACAACCCGTAATCAGGGTCTCGTACTCAGCTGCTAAAAATTTTGACTTCAACTTTATGACCCTCCTCTATGACTCGTAAAGTGATTTACCACCACCTGTAAAAGGGGTTTCATCTGATGAAATTCCTGAAAGTCCAAGTCTTTAATCCTCAGGGCACGAACCATCTTCTATGACGCGTAAACCTCTCTATGGCTCATCTGCATGTTCGTAGAATAAACTTCAAAAAATAGCCCTTCACTAGAATTATCCACGAAATCACCCTACAGCTTGTAGAATACTCTATGGCTCGTAAAAGGTCTCGTATGACAAACTCAGCAACTTCAGTAATTTTCCTAAAAATCAAGGCCAATCGATAATCCTGCAAACATAAACACAAAAACACATAAAACCAACTAAGATCGCATTGAGAACACATAAAATTCCAAGTTTTAAACATCAAAAGTGTTGTATTTTGCAATACATCAGGTGTTTAGAGGTGAAAGGTGTTCCAATAGTGTATAGTAGGGTGATAAAAGACATGTACGATAGAGTCAGAACTCGAGTAGGAATGGTGGGAGAAGACTCGGAGTATTTTCTTTTTGAGATGGGACTTTATCAAGGATCTGTGTTGAGACATTTTCTGTTTGCCTTAGTGATGGATGAGCTAACACGGTCTATTCAAGAGGAGGTCCATGGTGTATGCTATTTGCAGATGACATAGTACTGATTGATGAGACTCAGGCTAAAGTTAATGATAGATTAGAAGTTTAGATAAGCAGGACCAAAATAAAATACTTGGAATACAAATTCAGTGTTATGAGGGATGAAGCAGACATTAATATGAGACTGGTTACTCAACCTATTCCCAAGAGAGAAAATATTAAATATCTTGGGTCCATCATCCAGAGTAATGGATCAACTATGAGGTCACACATCATACTGTGGACATATCAGGAGTGATAAGATTAGGACTGAGACTATTCGAAAGAAGCTTGAGGTGGCTCTTGTGGCTAACAAGATAAGAAAAGCGAGACTGTGATGGTTTGGACATATATAGAGAAAAATTATTAATGCTCCTGTTAGGAGGTACGAGACGTTGGATTTAGGAGTTACACAGAGGGCTAGAGGTAGACTGAAGAAGTATTGAGGGGAGTTGATCAGACATGACATGGTAAAACATGATCTCACCGAGGATATTACCTTAGATAGAAAGGAGTGGAAGTTGTGAATTAGAATAGCAGGCTAATAGGTTAGTAAAGTTAGGTGGATGTCTGTTGTGGGGTATAGTAGGGTAGTAGGTTTAGTCGTTCCTTTACATCTTGTGTTGCCATTATCCATCTTATATATGCTAATTTTATTGTATTTGCATATCATCATATGTTTTTTGTTATTAGTTGCTCTTTTTGTTTTTTTTTTCTTTTCTTTCCTTGTCCTTCATATCTAGTTTATTCTCCTTATGGGTTTTAGAGATAAGGGTTCCTAGGAAACAGCCTCTCTCCCTCTACAAGGTAGTAGTAACGCCTGCGTACATTCTACCCTCCCCAAACTCCACTTGTGAGATTCTACTAGGTATATAGTTGTTGTATAATTATTCAAATTAATTAGTATTAAACTCTGCTTGTTATATTTATTATATTAAATTATGATATAGTTAATTGAGTCATATACTTGTGTTTTAATTATATTAAATTATTATATTTTAAGCACGATTACCAAGTTATCTGAATTTAGTAATGGTAAATTTGTTATGGTATTAAATTTTTTATTTTATCCTTTATGAGATGATTTCAACACAATTTGTTTTAAAAAAAATTACTTCAAACAAAAAGAAATTTTAGAAACACTTTTTTTATCAATTTTAAAATACTAAATAAGTAGTTCTTACCTCTTACAGATAATTAATTATTTAATTGTTGGAACTTAAATTGATTAGTTTCAAAGTCCTAAATATTAATATAAATGATTAAATAATAATTTCTATTTGAGAAAAATTGTAAATATAATTTTTGTTTATTGTATAGTCTTTTATTAAAGGACAAAAAGGTCAATCAATATTTCTAAAGACATGTATGCTTTTAATGTAATATTAGTTTAATGTTCGTGCATTGCATATGTGTGTCGCTTGAATATAAGATATTGCGTATCAAATATTGAAACTGAAGCTACAACATGTGTAAGTATTATATTTATTTAAATGGCAAAACATATGTGTTCTATAATTTTAGTATAAATATCTTGCACATGTATGTCGCATCAATTAATTAGTATAAAATATATACAAAAAATAAATTATTGAATAATAACAATTAAACACTAAAACTAAATATATTTCTTTAAATGCATGGAAAATGAGAAAATTTGTTTTTTTTTTTGGACATATTAATGTGAAATGAAGCTGTAACACCTATCATGTACTTCGGAATGCCCTATAAGTGTATTTCTTGAATATCTCAAAATCTGCCATGATTTTAAAAATTCGACTTCATATTCTTGTTTATGGGGCAAAATTATGTAGGAAAAATGTAACCCTAGAGTTTTAGAAGACCCGTAGAAAAATTATTTTCGCAATGGGGACCATAAACAGTGTGCATCCATGACCAGCCCGCGATGCAGACTGGGCACGGATCTATACAATTTCCCCCTCTGCGATGGGTCCGTATCAGGCCTGAGGCACGGACCAGTTCATTTGTTCCTTAATCTTTCTGTTTCACTCAAGGGCATTTTGGGTAATAACCCAATGCCCATTTAGACGGGAATCCTTCATCTTTTCAATCATTCCATGCCCTAAATCTCTCATAAACACTCTCAAAATCCTCTCAATTCATCACCAAATTCCCCATTCAATCTCAAGGATTTCAAGTGCTTTGGTTGGAATTCAAGAACCCAAGTGAAGTCCTCAAAGTCTCATCAATTTTCTCTACCTATTTCGAGAGTTTAAGGTATGTGGGCTTCATTCATGGGATCCTTCCACCCATGAAGTCAAACCTTCCCGCTTTATCAAATTTCATGATTTTAAGGTTGAATATTTTATGGGTAAACTTTATTATACATTATAAATATGATTGAAGTTTGTATTCTTTAAGTATTGATTAAATATGCATGAATACCTATTGAAAGCTTAGTCCATAAATTGATCTTTAAGTATTGAAACTATGCACGACATGAACTATGAAAACTATGGAAGATTGGAAACTTTTAAGGTGGATTTCATGATACCCAAATTAATGGTTTTACTACAATGTTGGTGGTTGATTTGAATGACTTTAAAATGAATTGATTTTATTCCTTGTCTTACACTCCTAAATTGCATGATTTTAAGCATGTGTATGCATACCCATCTTGTTTGATTAAGTTTGCATGACTATGAATCTTATGTTGATGGAAGGTTATTGCATGATTTACAAGACAAATATTTTTATGATAAGTTATGGGCTCCCAAGCATGTATTGAACTGATGAAAAGTTTCTATGATTTACAAAAATTATGTTGAGCCCTTATTCTATATTCCTACCCTTTTGTGAGTGAACAATGTCTATATGAGATGGCAAGCATGATATGTATTTACCCTCATGTTCAATCTAAATCTCACTAGTAGGGGTCAAGTATGTTACAATCTCTACTCTCATGTGAAATGCAATGCCTACTAGAAGGGATCAAGTCTATGCATTGTTTCTCCCTCTAGTGTAAGGCATATGCCCATGTAGGGGTCAAGTATGTGAATGAGCTACTCATGCCAAGTTATCATGTCTTTACAAGTAATTCATGTTATGACTAAATTTATGATTATTTCAAGTATTCTGTGGGAGTAGACTTAGCACTAATTGACGCTTACGGTGAGGACTCGACTCAAGGGGACCACCTTATGTATTATTTCCCTAAAAGGACTTTACTAGTGGATCCATCTAGGACAAGTTACCCACAATGTTGGGTCAAGTATGGTTTACCTTGGCAAGTAGACCACACATTCCCCGGTGGGGGTGACATGCATCGGGATTCCAAGTAGTAGCTCGCTTGGTCTTATATGTCGGTTAAGATCTCCTCCCACATGTGTATGCTATGTTATGAAAGTTGATTATCTACATGCATGTTTTAACTTCAAGAATTAATCATACATGTCATATTGAGCTTATATCTATTGATTATGATTATGCATCTTGAATATTACGGCCTATGTCGTTGTTGCATTGCACCTCGCATACGTAGTAAATTCTAAGTATAAACGCATACTCTATGCCTACATGATATCACCATACAGGGACCGGAGCTCCTATTGATCCTTCTCCTCCTCCTTGTGGCTAGACGGATTCTTGAAGGCTACTATTGGTGAGTCCTCCACTCCGATGACGACATTCCAATTTACTTTCATGCTTATTGTTAAGACTTGTCGTATTTTTTTGGATACTTATCTTTGAGGGTGAGGCCGGGAGATGTCTTTGCCCTAGCTCAATTCGTAGTAGAGGTGTTGTTGGATATTGAGTTGGTTTTGTATTAATGAGCTTGATTCCTATTAGGACTACGTTTTTATGAAAGACTTTCCTTAGTCCCGCTTTCCTTTTTATTATTGTTACTTGTTGTTGTCACATTTTGTTTTCGTAACCAAGGATGTGTAAATGATATGCTAAGAGGCTTGTTTGGGGTCCCTTCAAATTTCTCACTCGTCGTGTCACATCTAGGCCCTAGGCTTGGGTCGTGACAAAAGTTACAATTTTTAATTTTTTTTTTCGTATCGTGAGTTGAAAATTTATGATAGATAATTATAGCATCTGGTCAAGTTTCTAATGTTAACTTATTTTTAAAAGTACTTTTGATGAGAAGCAATTTGTATTTGACCAATAAATTCTTAGAAAATGCTTTTGAGCAACAATTAGTGTTTGATAATTTTTTTAAAAGTACTTCTAAAAGTGTACTTTTCTTAAAATATTTTTTAAATAGATATTTTTAGGAAAAGTTGATTTTTTTTAACTTTTGAGAAACAACTTCCGCTACTCTTGCAGAAAATCATTTTGTTATACAATAAATTTGTAGTTGTTTGAAAATTATAGCCACAAGATTTTATAACTTGAAGTAGAATATTTTCACTTAGCTATAATATTTGGTTTCAAGCATTTTTTATGTCTACAAAATTACTATTGCTGCGATAACTTTAAATGTGTGGCTAAAAATTATACGATTAAGCTACGCTATTTTCTTGTAGAAATAAATTATAAAAATTTTATAACTTGAAGTAAAAATATTTATTTAGCTAATAATATTTTCTTTCAAATAATTTTTCATCACTATAAAATTACTATTGTTACGATAACATCAAACTTGTGGCGAAATTGTATGACTTAGCTATGACATTTTATTGTAGTAATAAACTTATAACTATTTGGGTACTTATTGGCACAAAATTTTATAACTTGTACCAAAAATATTTATTTAACTATAATATTATGTTTCAAGTAATTTTTTGTGGCAATAAGATTATTATTGCTATAGTAGTTTTGAACTCGTGGCAAAAACATATGATTTAGATACCATGTTTTATCATAGCAATAATTTTGTGGCTAGACAGATAACTTTTGCCACAATAGTCGGTAACTATAGTAAAAATAAGAAATTAGCTTTGTCATTTCATTTTTATTGCTAATTTTTTTTATGAAATTGTAAATAGCCACGAAATTTAATTTTTTAGGAAAATGTTAAGTATTAGCCATGATTTTTAAATTCATAGTCAGAATTCGTAGCAATAGGTCCACAATGTTGTAGTATGAAATGTTACCTTTATCTCTTTCCTTCCGTTCCAATCTAAGGTACTTAGTTATTCATGA
>DF357481.1:99207-128555 GCA_000787875.1 Solanum virginianum | reverse complement strand
TGTAGATGGGGGTTGTAAAGTCCTCCATGACTTAGAAATTTTTTTGAAAAACTCATGAAACTACGAGAGAGAAAATGTCATGCCCTGAAAGGGTATCCTAGACGTAACTGGTACTCGAAGACTATTGCTAGTCCTCAAGTGAACCACCTAGTCTCATCACCTTCGTTCAGTCAGTCGATTAGCGGAAGACATTAGAAATGACCTCCACTATCAGTGGGCTACAAGACTAATCAGTTATGTCTATCACAAGAAACAAGATTAATACAAAAACTCAATTTAAAAGGAAAGGGGAAAAAGAGCCCCAACATCAACCATCATCTATCCATGTCTATAAAGCCTCTATTTCTAATAGGTCTAGGATTGTACCATGACAGGTCATGGCTACCACAAACTCAGAATAACTTAAAGCAATAAGAAAGGGAAATAAAGACATCCTCTGAATGCAGGGGAGGACTTACCAAGTCTCTGACTGAAAGTCTGCAAACCTCAATGATTCACCTGCAGAAGTCCTCTATCTACTGAAACTGCATCATGAAATGATGCAGCACCAAATGGCATTAGTAAGTGGAATGTACTGTATGTAAAATGGGCTAAAGTAAATAGTATAGGCAAGACAATATGATATAGCATCAACTCATCAATTACTCAATCTCAGCTCAGAATAAGGATTAGGACACTATCACATCACCATCAATCAAGACTCGTACTATCACATTGACATCAGAGTACTATCAATATGGAACTTATCTGGGAGTTTCTCTAACCGACAATCACCACCTATGATCCAGTGGTGATACAACGAAGATATGGCATTTCCACATCAGTCCAGTACCTTGCCAGGGCAAAGAACGAGTCTATTAGTGGGTCCATAAGTTTATCAAGTCCTCTTTTGGGACTAAGGAAACATCCGCTCTCACTGTCCAATTCTCTCCTACACTAGTCACATAGTTAATGGGTGCGAGTGGAACAATTCTTACCCATTTCGGTGCTCAATACTCTTTCCATGACTCGACTTGCTCATAAATTGTCAATCAATCAAGAATTTCCATCACCTAGCCTCTTCAGACAAGAAACCTTGACTCATCTCGTCATTTATCAACTCAAGTAGTAGGACCATTCTTTTAAGATTAAGTTCAATCTCCTTTAGACTCTAAGGACACTAATCTCATCAACTTCAGTCATCAACACATTCATCTCAGGACATGGACCATAGGAAACAACACACCCAAAGGGTCAAGGTTCTAGACACTACCCCTAAGTTCTTTTTTGAAATCTTTAGTAAGGAAATCATGTATATATACATAATCATATAATAATTCACTTAAACAATTAATTCAAGTTATGATGATCATCAACTTTAGAAAATATATGGAAATTAAAGATAGTTTTCAAGATAACATTCAAAAATTTCACAGACAAGACACATCACCTTCAACTATCAGACTAATTCACTCAATGGGGCACATGGGAGAACAATCTCATGTTCTGGGTAGCCTTTACATACCTAGTAAGGAGTTTAACAATCAATTTCTCAAGAAATTAGCCTTAATCCTTTGAAACCTAGCTCTTTCTCCTCTTCTTCACTCAAGGTCTCTTCTTAGTTTTTGCGTAAGGGACTCTAAAGTAGGTTTTTGAAACTTTTTTAGGCTAAAAATAACTTGTATTGGTCGTGGATCAAGTCTAGAAGGGGTGGAAAAAAATCTGGAATGCCCCTTAGAAGATTTAAAATTTTAAACTTCGATGGAATAGGTTGCGGGACCAGGTCCGCACCTGTGTATTTTTGAAATCCAATCCCCATCAAAAATAATTGAAAAAAATATAAGTATGGGTTCGTGACATACCTCACTATCTCGATTTCCAGATCAAAAAATTATTTTTTGATCCATTTGCTCTAAAATCGAGTTGAGACCACTTTTCCTCTCAGTTTTTCATGCTGATCGCAAATCTGATCTCAAATTTTTCATCTGAGCTTGGAAATACGCGTTATGCACATGATTCCATTCTAGGGGTATTTCGATAATTACACGGGTGTTACAGAAAATAAGGTCATAAAAGGAACTACGACCTATAAAGTGAGTTCGTAGAAGGGAAGGTCAGATTTTGGGGAAAATGGATCTTGGTACTTTGTTCCTAGAATTCTACCCTTTTTAATCAACTCCAAGTATGAAATGTATGGGTAAAATGATTTTCATTCAATTGCATGGACTATGATTTATACTATGACATTATATTTCCATATGAATTGATGTTAATTGCATGATTTTGATGATTCACTAGTAAATTCTCTACAATGCTATCTAGGGTTCATGAATTTCATATGAGTTTCTTTAATTATGATTTTAATTGAGATTTTTCTTCATCATTATGCATGTATTTCATTGAGTTACATGTTTTAAAGATGTTTTGAGGTAAACACATACAAGGTATCCTAATCTTACTATGAACTATTATCATGAGGGAAAAATAGACTTCACATAAGTTTCATACAAATGCTTAATTATGATTTCTGAAAGTCCATAAAGAATGAACGAAAGATGGTGAAATGATTTTGTCACCTAATTATGGATTCAAGATGTGATAAGGACAATTCTCACATTGCTTGAATCACCAAGACTTTAATGAGTTGCTCTATCTATGTTAATGACTTGATGATTTCAAGTTTATAATATATTTTATCGATTTATAACTTTTATTTCATTAGGATTTGACTTAGCACCTAGAGAACTGGAGTGGGGTTCGATCCAAAAGTAAAAAGTTTGGTTCCCAAGGAGCTCCTACTCTTGTCTAAAATTATGCGCCACCTTAGGTTTTCCCTAACTTAGCTAGTGGATTCACATATAGCTTATGATGTTAAAGGTTCTCACACAGTCTTCCTTGGCAAAGTAGCCTCTTTATTCTCAATGCACGTTATAGCTCACATGATCTTATTGTCAGTTGAGTTTGATATCCCACAAAAAGACTAAATTAATTTTACAAGCTTTCTCACCGTGTTTGATGCATTGACCATATATTTTACTTATATTTTATCTCATGGTTATTGATTTTGGTCTTGCAACTTACTACTTATATCTCGTATCATCTATGATTATTCATGCATATTACTCACATACTAAGTATCTTCAAAGTACTAACGCATATGTCACACCCCGAGAGGGTACCCTAGACGTGGCTAGTACTTAGAGACTATTGCTAGTCCTCAAGAAAATCACTCTGTCTGGTGACAGTCATTAAATCCTTCAATTCATCGAAAGACAATTAAATTAATGAAAACATAAGGATGGGCAACTAAACTTACTTCTAACTCAATAAATAAGGGTCATAGGCCAACAAGGCTAATCTCAATGTCTATGATAAAATACTAGATTTAAAGAAACTCAATTCAAGAAAAGAAAGACATCAACATCAAGTCATCATCTTCTAGTCTATAAAGTCTCTACCTCTACAGTCTAGAAAGCTACCATGATAGGTCATGGCTACCACAACTCAAATAAAGCTAACTCAATAAATAAAAAATGTGAAGTGGTATCCTCCAAATACAGGGAAGACTCATCAATCAGCTGCAGGGAGAATAGTTAAAGATCTCAAGTACCTGTCTCTACATCATCAAAAGATACAGGACCAAATGGACATCAATATGTGGAATGTACGAGCATGTAAAATAGTTGAATGTAACAAACATAGGCAAAATAACATGGAATAACATCAACTTATAAGATACTCAATCAGAATCTCAAGTGTCTATCTAAAGCAAGAATAGAGAGTAGTCAAATGACTTATCAATAACGATCCAAACTCATCCAATCAACTCAATGCAAAGTACTATCAGTATAAGACCTATCAGAGTTTCTCTAACTGACAACCATCACCTATAAGCTGGTGATGATATAATAAATCAATATCATTGTCACATCCATCTAATACCTTGTCAGGGTAAAGGATATCACATCGGTGGATCCAAAATAAAAAATACCATGTCCTCTTGTGGGACTAAGAAAACATCTAATTTTATAGTTCAATCATCTCCTATGCTGGCCACGTAGTTATTGAGTTTGAGTTGCTATCTACTCTTACTTAATTTGGTGTTCGATACTCATCCCTGAACTCAACATGCTCATAAGACATCAATTATCCTAATTACTCTTCTAACTAGTCTCATTGGACATTGTTAACTCAATTAATTACATCAACTATTAACTCTTAGGCTAGGATCATTATCTTAGGATTAATTTCATGACATTTTAAACTCTGGGAACATCAAGTTTCGTCAGCATCGTCACCAGTGCTCTCATATTAGGATCACAATCACAGTCACTATAATGACCCTCCAGGTCATTTCTGTAGTTTCGTAAATATTTTATCAGTTTGAGCATTTGCATAGTGATTATGAGCTATTTATGACTTATTGACACTGATTGTTTGATCGTCGGGTGAATCATTTGACAATAATACAGTTTTTTGAGTTAAACGAGAGATTATAACCGTAAAATAAATTTTTAGGGAAAGTCCTAGTAAACGACCTCAAAGCGAAATTCTGACGGTTCCATCAACTCCGGAATGGCCAAATTAAGCTAAGGGCATATTCGCTACAATTATATCGAGTTTTACAAATTTAGCCGCCGGAGTAGGTTAATAGTTGACTTCAATAATGTCCTTAGGGAACGTGCCCCAAATGAGAATTTTGACTACACTGTTGGACTCAAAATATCGAGTTTGGTCTAGGAGGACCTTTTATTCGATTTTTGAGGCTTTAGGGTGTGTTTTGGTCCTTCGATAGATTTCAAAATTGGGAAATGAGACCCACATTGAAATAAAACAACCTTCGGTGGGAATTTTGACTACAATGTTGAGTTCAAAATGTCATTTTTTATTATATTTCATATATGATTTGTATTTTTTGACTATGGATAAGACCAAAATAGCAAAATTAAATTTGAGCGGTTGCTAAAAGTCAAAGGTGGTGGATGATATGGCCTAATGGGAAGCTGCCATGTGGAGGTGGTTAAGAATAAAAAATATATTTAAAATGAGAAACCTGGAAAAATGTTGAGCCGATTTTGGTGATTCTAAAGCCTAACTTGTGTGTGTTTTTTTTAGAGAAACAACATGGAAGCTTCAGAAATTGGTTTTGGCACGTAGTTTTAGGTAAAATGGTCCGTGTTTCTGCTATTACATTTTACGGTTTTGAAATTTTGAAATGCATTTCTTATCCATTTTGAGTTCGATTTTGGTAAAATTTGGGTCTATTCTATGTATTTTTGCAAAGTGCACACCGTGGTAATGTGAGAATTAATTGATAGAGCTATGTTTGGCGTGAAATCCAATTTTAGCTGCTGTTAGGTTGTGTTTCTTTTTAGAAATTTTGTGTTATGATATCTCGGTCGTTTCTTATCGGAATTAAGTAAATTTTGGGTCTAAACAGTACTACTTTTTTAGACTTACACCATTTTATATCAGATCTTGCTAATTTGATTGTATTTTTATGTAATCTAGGGAGAAAGTTGTTGTATAGTATACATAATTTGATTAAAAAATGTGTTGTTTTTGGGTTGTTTTTGGGTTGTTTCTAATTGTTCTGGGTCTTGTTTTGAGTTCAATTTTTGGCTATAAGCTCAGGTGATATAGAGCTCTTTTTATGGGGGTTAGTTTGGCATTTTGTGCAAAGACCCCACTTCCTCCGTTTTAATTGTAGTAGACCCACCTATCCCTATTCTTCAGATATTATAGCCAAAACATCAGTAATTACATTGTGACTCATATTTTGATAGCTGACCAGTATTTGGAGGTTATTAGGGAGGAAAAAACTTATATGGACTGACCAAGAGTGCGGGGACCACTTTTCAGGTAGGCTAGGCTTTTCTTATCTCTAGATTGAGCTAAAATACATGTATATGGGGAGTCTATTTATGGTTGAAAGTTCTGAGTAAGATATGTATATATGTCATGTTCCTGCTATGAATTTTAACCCTGTTGCTATGATTTGTTAATACCTGTTTTCCTAGATAGTCATTGTACTTAGCATTTGGGGTAACTACAGTTATTTTGGGATACTTGTGATTGTTCTGGACTGTACTAGCTGTGACCATTATAGTAGCTGAGTGCAGGCACTATTGAACTACGAAAAGGCCTAGTAAAGGCTGGATATAGGCTAATGCCCTGAGACAGATATGTAGTCTAACTTAACTACTATATGTATGTATGTATGTATGTATAGCCTAATGTTATTGAGTGATGCTAGTTGTGAGGTTGTTTATTAATTATATGTCATATTGTGGACTGATTCTGGTATATATATAACTCTATTGGATTTGGTTGTTCTGGATACATATGATATACCCATTGATTCTTCCTAGGTTCAAGGCCCAATTGATATTCCTAGGTTTGTGGCCTAGTTGACTATTATTAGGTTAGAGGCCCAATTGATATTCCTAGGTTCGAGGCCCAGTTGATTTTCCTTTGGTTTGAGGCCCTACTGATTGTAATAGGGGGATTCTTTCTCTCATGGGGGATACATCCCGCCGTTATGTATATTGTCAGACCATCTGGCCCTGGATAACTGTCCCAATCGGAGGCCAGGTCGGGAAGGGGGTTCGAGGCCCCATTGATATTATAGGGGTTTGAGGCCCCAGGTGATAGTTAGGGGTTCGAGGCCCTATGTGATACTATATCCTGTACTGGTTGTGATCTTGTACCATTTTTTACTGACCCTTGTACCTCTTCACCTATTCACACCCTGATCATGTGCGGGTGTACTCCTGGGCTTATGGAGGCTCGGGGAGCGTTCAGGCTTAGATACTAGGGCCTTACACCCATGTACAGCTGACCTTTGTTCTGATGATGCGGAGAGTTTGGCCCTATCATGGTTCTATGGGATTCTGTGATAGTTCTGAGAGATTCTGTGATGATTTTTTGGTTCTATATTGTGCATGGGTGTACCTTTTAAGCTTATGTGGGTCTAGTTGGGGGCAGTTATAGTATTAGCCTATGCAGTCTTCATCAGTTGGTATCTATGTCTACCACTTAGGTTGGGTTACTTCATCATTATTCTTCATTTCGGTTGGTTCAGTTGTGGTTGAGAGTTTCATGGCATGCATATGCCTTTATCTGGGGTTGTTTGCTATACTACTGTAGTTTCTACATGCTTGGGCTTTATTTATGTTCACTATTTTATTCAGTCGGCCGATGATGCCTACTGGGTGCCTGTTACCAGTACTCAACCCTACATTTTTGCATCTTCCCATGGTGCAGGTCTAGGTACTAGCAGTAGTTGCTGAGTTAGGAGTGCGATGACAATGCAGGAGACATTAGTAAGCATCAGCAGGTCTAAATATTCAGCAGTCTCCTTCTATTTTGATGGTTGTCTTTTGTACTCAGGCACTGGCCTTATATATGTAGTTTGGATTTGTACATGTAGATGGCTATTCTGGTTATGTGTGTAGATATGTATATTTTAAATTTGCATCTATTGCAGTTCTGTACAGGTGTCTTCCAGGTCTTGGATAAGTTGTGTTTGTTATACTTATATGTTTCTGGCATCTCTATCACTATTGATTCAGGACAGGTGACATGAACATTGGGATTGGCTTACCTGTAGGTGGGATCTAACAGGCGCCATCATGACCTTAAAGGTCAGGTCATGATAGTCACATACACATTCGTACCATCAAATCTCTAGACTCATCTCCTAAGTCCATTCTTACAATCTTTTATGAAAACAACATGTAGGGTTTTCTAAAATGACTCATAGCAAGTATTTAAACAGTAAAATCAAGTTTATGATGATCATCAACATAAGGAAAATACATAGAATATATATAATTTATAAGAAAACATTCAAGAAACATACAAGGAGACTCAATACATTCATAGTCTTTCTATTACCATCAATAGGGGCACATACAAGTACAATTCTATGTTTTAGTTTAGCCTTACATACCTGGAATGAAGAACGATACTAATCTTCTCAAAGATTTGACTCCAACCTCTGGAACCCTAGTTTCTTTCTCTTCTTCTCTCAGGGCCTTGGATTTTCCATCAGAGTTTGGGAAAGATATGTTATGCACACATCTCTCATCTAGGGATATTCTGATAATTTTACAGGGTGTTACATTATCTCTCCCTTGGAATCATTCATCCTCGAATGAAGAGTGAAGATGGATATCAAGGCACGAATAACAATCAAGGCTCTTCTTAATACTCACTCAGCCCATCAAACTCAAGACGCATCAACTCAAGGATAGATAATTAATTTAAGTCAAGAGAAAGGAAATTACCTTCAACATTCTTATCATCAGGCACGAATAGATGCAGTTATTTAGCTCTCATATCTTCCTAAGCTTCCCACGTGGCTTCTTAAACAAATTGATTCCTCCATAGGACTTTGGCGAAGGCTATCTCTTTGGTCCTCAACTTGCGAACCTAATGATCTAGGATCTAAACTGGAACCTCTTCATATGACAAGATATCCTTCACTTTGATACTCTCAATGGGAACTACCAATGCAGGATCTCCCAAGCATTTCTTCAATATTGAGATATAAAATACTGGATGGATCACGTCTAGCTCAGAAGGTAACTCTAACTCGTAAGCAACCTTCCAAATCCTCTTCACAATCTGATAGGGACCAATATAGCATAGACTCAGTTTCCCCTTTTTCCCAAATCTCATGACACCCTTCATGGGTAACACTTTCAAATACATCCAATCATTTTCCTCAAACTCTAGATCTCTTCTCCTCACATCGGTGTAGGACTTTTGGCGGCTTTGTGCAGTTTTCAATCTCTCTCTAATAATTTTCACCTTCTCCATGGACTGGTGAACAAGGTCGGGTCCAATCGATTCGGCTTCACCCACTTCTAACCATCTAATTGGTGATCTATATTTTCTCTCATACAAAGCCTCATAGGGAGCCATCTGGATACTTGCATGATAATTGTTGTTATACGTAATTTCGATCAATGGTAAGTGGTTATCCCAATTTACTTAAGAGTCAAGGACACAAGCCCTTAACATATCCTCCAAAGTTTGAATAGTGCACTCTGCCTGGCTATCCGTCTGAGGGTGAAAGGCGGTACTCAGGTTCATTTTAGTACCCAATCCCTTCTGGAAAGCTCTACAAAATTAGGAGGTGAATTGAGCTCCTCTATCTGAGATGATAGACAAGGGAACTTCATGCAACCTTACAATCTCACGAATGTAAAACTTAGCATACTCTTCTGCAGTATTAGTCGTCTTAATTGCTAAGACGTGAGTTAATTTAGTTATCCTATCCACAATCACCCATATCAAATCATGTTACTTTTGGGACCTCGTTAGACTGGTAATGGAGTCTATGTTGATCATCTCCCACTTTCACTCAGGAATTTTAAAGTTCTGATCCAATCCACATAGCCTTTGATGCTCAACCTTAACCTATTGACAATTTGGGCACTTCGAAACAAACTCAGCAATATCCCTCTTTATTCCATTCCACCAATAGAATTCTCTCAAGTCATGGTACATCTTGGTGGAGCCAAGATGAATGGAATATCTAGAGATGTGGGTTTTAGCCATAATTCTATCTCGTACTCCATCAACATCTGGAACGTACAATCTACTCTGGTACCTCAACACTCCATCTCCAACTTTGGAGAAGACCATTACCTTTTGTTTGTGGACAGCCACTTTCAATTGAAGTAGGAAAGGATCTTGGTCTTGCTTTCCTTTCATCTCTGCCACTAAAGATGAAGCAGACCCACTCTGAACACTAACTCCACCTTCATCATTCTCTTCAAGTTATACTCCCAATCAGGCTAATCTATGCACTTTCTTAGCCAACTCTTTCTTTCCTTCCTCCACATGGGCAGTGCTACCCATGGATAACCTACTAAGAGCATCAGCAACAATGTTCGCCTTACCTGGGTGGTGGAGAATGCTCATTAAGCAACTCCATCCATCTCCTCTGCTGCAGGTTGAGCTCTTTCCGACTGAAGACATACTATAGGCTCTTATGGTCAGTGAACACATCCACATGCACTCCTTACAAGTAGTGGCGCCAAATCTTAAGCGCGAACATACTGCTGCCAACTCAAGATCACGGGCTGGATAGTTACTCTTATGAACCTTAAGTTTTCTGGAAGCATAAGCTATCACTTTTCCCCTATGCATCAATAGACAACTCAATCTAACTCTTGACGCATCACAATATGTCACAAAGTCTTATGTCCCATCAGGCAAGGTTAAAACTGGTATAGTAGTCAGTCGAGTTTTCAACTCTTAAAAGCTCTTCTCACATTCTTCGGACCACTGAAACTTGACCTTCTTATGTGTCAACTCAGTCAATGGTGTGTATAAGGAAGAAAATCTCTCAACAAATTTGTAGTAATAGCCTGCCAACCCTAAGAAGCTACTTATGTCAGTCGAAGAGGTCGGTCTGATCCAGTTTTTAACCGATTCAATCTTTTGGGCGTCTACTCGAATACCATCGTCCAAAATAATATGGTCTAGGAAAGCCACTGACTTGAGCCAAAATTCACATTTTGAGAACTTTGCATACAACTCATGGTCTTTGAGAGTCTGCAAAACTATTCTAAGGTGATTGGCATACTCCTCTTCATCTCTAGAATATATCAGAATATCGTCGATAAATACAATCACGAACATATCAAGATATCGTCTGAATACTTTGTTCATCATGTCTATGCAGCATTAGTCAACCCAAAGGACATGACCAAGAACCCAAAATGGTCATATCTAGTCCTAAAGGTTCTCTTTGGAATATGAAATTCTCTTACTTTCAACTGATGATAGCCAGATCGGAGGTCTATCTTTGAGAAACAAAAGGCATCCTGAAGTTGGTCAAACAAATTATCTATCCTAGAGAGATGATATTTATTCTTTATTATGACCTTATTCAGTTACCTATAATAAATGCACATTCTGAGAGACATATCTTTCTTTCACACGAATAGGACAAGAGCACCCCAAGGAGAAACATTTGGCCTGATAAAGCCCTTCTCTAACAAATCCCTCAACTATTCTTTCAACTCAGCGGGGGCCATCCTATAAGATGGAATTCATATAGGCTGGGTATCGAGAAAAACATCAATCCTAAGTCAATCTCCCTATCAAGAGGGACTCCAGGTAAATCCTCAGGAAACTCATTTACAATTGGGACTTACTCTAGAGTATGAGGCTTAACATCATTAGATTTAACTCACACGAAATGGTAGATACAACCTTTAGAGATTAGTTTTCTAGCTCTATGGTAGGAAATAAACTTGCCCTTGAGTGCAACAGAATTCCCCTTCCACTCTAGGACCGGTTCATTTGGAAATTGAAACTTAATCATTCGAGTGCAATAATAAATGGAGGAATAACAGGCAGGAAGTCAATCCATGCCAAGAATCACATCAAAGTCAACCATCGCCAACTTTATTAAGTCAGCCAAGGTATCCCTATGATAGATGGATACTACATAATCCCTATAGACCCTCTCAGCTAGGATAGATGCACTAGTAGGAGTGGAAATAGTAAAAGGTTCAAGTAAACACTCCAGAAGAATCCCAAATCTATTAGCCACGTAGGGAGTCACAAAAGATAGAGTGGCACCTGGATTAAGTAATACTGGTGACAACATCTAGTGCAATTTTCTAATCCTGTCGATTACCCATCGCATATAGACAGTTTGTTCCACCGCATGTACCCACTGTGGTACCCATCTCTTGGGTTAGGATCATTATCTTAGGATTAATTCCATGACCTTTAAGACTCCAGGAACATCTAGTTTTATCAACATTGTCATCAGTGCTCTCATATTAGGATCACAATCACAATCACATACACATTCATACAGTCAAAGCTCTAGACTCATCTCATAAGTTCATTCTTACAATCTTTTATGAAAATAATATTTAGCATTTTCTAAAAATGAATCATAACAAGTATTTAAATAGTAAAATTAAGTTCATGATGACCATCAACATAGGAAAATATATAGAATATATATAATTTACAAGAAAATATTCAAGAAACATGCATGGAGACTCAATACATTCACAATCTTTCTATTACCATCAATAGGGGCACATGAAAGGACAATTCCATATTTTAGTTTAGCCTTACATACCTAGAATGAAGAATGACACTAATCTTCTTAAGGATTTGACTCAAACCTCTTAAACCCTAGCTTCTTTCTCTTTTTCTCTCAAAAACTTTACTCAAGTTTAGCGTAAAAGGACTTAGAATGGGTTGAGAAATCCTTTTTAGACTAAAATCGACCTATTTTGATCATGTTTTAAGTTTAGGAAGGGTTGAAAAATGTCTGGAATACCCTTTACGAAAAACTAAAAAAATTATTCTTCGTCGTACCAAGTCCGTGATGGTAGGGGCTTTTCGCTAATTTTTTTGTGATCGAGTTTTCTAATCTTGTAGAAAATATTAGGACCAAGTCCAAATGTAACTCCACAACAGGTGCGCGTCGCACACCTCTCTCGCACTCTTATTGGAAATCGTTTTTGCTTCTAAATTTTGTTTTTCGATCTAGTTGCTCTAAAAATCAACCAAGACTATTTACCCACACAATTTTTCATGCTGATTGCATTTCCAGCCTCGGATTTGCCGTCAAAGTTTGGGAAGACATGTTATGTGCACATCTCTCGTTTAGGGGTATTTTGCTAATTTTACCGGGTGTTACAACATACTTTCTTTCCTATTTTGTGTTATGTTAGACACTCCTCCTCATTCCGCCCATGGCTAGCTTTGGAATTACTTTCTGAAGAGTGATTAGTGTGTCCTCATGTTTTTAGGGTAAACTTATTATACTTATATTACTATCTTTTGGTGTATGTTGCTACTTGAGACTATTTCATTTTTTTGTTGAGGATAAGCTACGAATGTCCTAAGCCCTCATGTAATAATAGTAGGGCATGTTGGATGTATTGGAGTTTATGTCGTCTTTATACTTTGGGTGGAGTTGCTTCTTCTTAATGTCGGGCTGAAACTATAAATTTCACTTCATGAGTTTGCCTACTTGTTTTATTTACCTTATTTATGCTCATGTATGATATGCTAAGATGGTTTGGTTGGAGTTCTTTGGGCTTTCAATCGACATGTCACACCTAGGGCCTAGCTTGGATCGTGACAAATCCTTTCTTCTTTTTCTCAAATAATCATCCTATATAATCTTCATGTAATATAAGTTTTATTCTTTTCAAATTTTTTATTTAATACAAAATTATATTTTATCTAAATTTCTAAATAACATAAGTTACAAGTAAATATCATATATTATTCATATTAATGGACAATTTAAATAAAAGTGATATCATTAATAAAATACAAATACATAAACACTACATGAAAATTCAAGTTTCATGATTACCATTACGGAGTTTAAAATGAGTCTTTCTTTGAATCATATACGAGTTATTTTTTGAATATTGGTAAATCTGAAAGCGACCTATCGGATTATTAAATTATTATTGTAACTGTTAAAAATATTATGTTATGTATTATTGTATTTTTATATGAAAAGTTTTATCTTATCTTTTAAATTTTTGTGCATTCTTCATAGTGAAAAATAAGAATAATTCTAAATTATAGATAGTAACAACAAATTTTTTAAAAATTATTATTAATTGGGGATGAAAGTAGTATACATTAAATAATATATTTTTTAAAATTTTATATTATATTAAAAATAATTATGAACATCGGACATTGAATTAATGTTCTTATGTATGATTTATAATGTGTTAATTATTAAATATAATAGAATATAAATAATAATACAATAATCAAAAAATAAAATAGAGAGGATGAACAGTAATTCTTCAAATTTAGAGAATTACTATTCATTTCTCTATAAATGGAAAATGGAGTGTAATATAGAGAGTTGCTAGAGAGCCCATTCTCTATTTTATTCTTCAAATATAAAGAATAAGAGTAAAAACAGAGTTAGGTTGAAGATGGTCTCATCTGTCACCTAGATCTTTTGTCCATGCAAAATCTTTAAAAATATGTTTTTTAACTTTTTCAAATTCATTATTTATTTAGATTTTCTTTTTCAGGTCAAATTAGAAAAAAACTTATTGGTAGAAATTAAAAAAATTATAGTGAACTTTTAGTCAATTTTTTTCTATAAAATAGATAGTCATTACATCTAAATAAGATAGGCAGAATAACTTGTGAAATCCTTGTATTTATTTTGGATTGTCACTTGGGTATATTCTACATGTTGTTTGGTCGTGTTTGCTATGGTCATGACCCATGGATTGGTCTGTCTTTATCTATGTTAAATATGAATGGATCTAATATTTTCTAACTCTATATTACTTGTCTGGCTCATTTTTAATTAGGCTATATTAAACTCAAGTTGCGTGTTTGTCATCCCTAGTTCACCCCGAAGAAAATAATCATGATTAATGTCCCTAATTCATTTGCATTTAACTATATTTTACAAATTCTACTGGTAGTCAAAATAGTACTTGTGAAAACTTTTTTTTTTTTTGTAAGAAGTCTTTTTATATATTTTTTAGAAATTTAATTTAATTTCTTAGAGTTGATATTTTTCAAAAATTATCAACCAAACAAGGGAACACATGTACCAAACACTAGCCTAAAGATGTCATGATTTTCTAACTGATTTAGAATCTGACAAAAAGACAAAAAAAAAAAAAGAAAACTTAAATCGGGGCTGATTCATTTTTCCCAGATTATCTTGAAAGTCTAGAAAATGACCAGTTATTTTTCAAATTATGAAAAGAGTGATGACACAGCTCCCTCAGAGCGCAGCCGTGGCCGACTGAGACGGCTTGACTAGCCACCTACTACCAGTCCACGATTCTGAATTGTGATGTAATTTACTATAATATCCTTATACTGTTGAATATACTTTCCCATAATAAAAGAATAAATATGAGCAACAAGAAAATGAAATAACTCAACTACTCTCATGAATCTGAAAAACTCTCACGACCCTATTTTGTTAATGAATACTTTATGACAGTTTTATTCAAGATTTTGTCAGTAATTTCGAAATGTATGGTAACCATATCATATAGTACACATGTGTGTCTGTGCTCGAAAACCCTAGCTTTAATGCATTTGGATTTATTTAATTAATACTCCCCCAACCCCCATTTTATGTAAGACTATTTGACCTTACCTAGCATAAAGTTAAACAATATCTTTTTTAAATTTGTGATTTAAAATAAATATTTTTCCGATTTGTTTTAACTGAACTCGAAATTTAAGGGGGAAAAACGTTGAAATTGGTGGTTTTAAATTTTAAAAGTATGTCAAATCTATCTATCATAATGTTTTGTGCTATTAAACATGTTTGATAAAAAATTAAAAAGAAAAACAGTCGTTCTTTTTTAAAGAAACTGGAAAAAGTAGATCAAGTAAATTAAAAGGGAGGGAATATATTCTCATTAATGATTTTCTTTTTTAATATAAAAGTTATTGTTCTTGTTGTGACATGGGAGTACTCAAGTAAAGACAGTCATTAAAAAATACGAAAAAAGGAATATTGAAATTAAACATGTTCAACTAAAATAGAAAAAACTGCAAGCATTAAATTAAATAAATCCCCATGGTACATGCAATTAAAACAGACTACAACTTATTCAGAATTGAAACGTAGCCCCTTTTTAGGCTAAGATTACGCAGGTGAGGAACGCTATAGCTTTTCCATACATGCCATGACGTCGAAAATATTTTCTACGTTCCTAAATACACAATACTTAACTCAACTCTAAAAGCAAAGTGAAGAAGCATATAAGCAAATCGTCGGACCATCCTAACCACAAAACTAAACATTGTGAAATAATTTTTTGGTAAAAGAATGACAACCACAATATATAACATACTAAGAGATCTAGCGAAGGAAGCGGGAGCAGTAGTGTTCAGTCGCCGGAATCATCATCGCCACCGAATATGGAAACGCGGTTGTAGAGAAGGAAGAGCGTGAGGGCAAGAAAAAGTGCAACGCCAAGGGGGGAGCCACTTAGACGGTGAATGGAGTTAGGTTCACCAGTGGAGAAAATGGTGTTGATGAATGATCCAGTGTCGGAGGAAAGGAACTGGATAGTGAGTAAGAGGATAATGGGGAGTAAGAGAAGACCCAATGGGGTAAGAAGATCGGAGATGAAATCGGTGATGGCTTCCCCGTTTTCACCGAGGAGTGGTGGGACTAATATCACTGCTACTACAACAACGGCTAAGAGGATGCCGTGAGGGGGTCCACGTCCTTGTTCTTCTATCATCTTCGTCGTTTATGCTTTTGGTTTGGTTTGGTGCGGTGTGGTTTGGTGCTTACACTACCTACCATCTTTGGCTTTTGTTTATATTCATTATTTCTCTTCATTTTTAAATCACAATTTTCTTTGTTGCTTAGATATTTTAACTTATAACTTTTACAAACAATAATGACACCCGGGGTGATCCCACAAGTTAGGTATGAAGAGGGTAAAATGTACACAAATTTTATTACTATCTCATAGAGATAGAGAGGATATTTTCAAAAAATTCTCGTTTCAAGAATCAAGTCCCACAATCAAAAAATACTAGATATAGCAAAAAATAAAAGAACAGAAAAAAAATGAACGACTAATAATGAAAAACAAATGATAATATGTAATTATAAAAATTATAATTTTTTACTTAAAATTTGTTGAAAAATAATAAAAAAATCTTATATTAAATAGCTAATAAGATGAATAAACTGTTTATAAAACTCAATTTTATAAAGAATTTTTTTTATCTTACTCAAATACTATAAAAATATTTTTAAAGTAAAATTTTATATAAAAATAAGTCACTTCAGACATGTTTTTTAGTGGGTGTTTACGCCTTCTCTTCTTTTTTGGTAAAAAGGAAAGTAATGAGTCGATGGGACCTTTTTGGTCCTACAATTAATTGACATGCACCTACGCGCTTATTAATTTTCTTTTCTTAGATCTCGTTTTTGTTGCTCGATAATCTTGAAAATCGAGAATTGACCCAAACAGTTAACTCATAAATGGTTTGGATGGCGGGTACAAATAACCAGATTTTAGATTTTAAAAATTTCAAGCGGAGGTAGTTTGTTTTTATGCCATTTTTAACTTGTACTTAAGTTTTTTCTTGACTTAAAGACAGATATGGTATCTGATCTTACCGTATGTCATTATTTTAAATATAGAAAATGGATTAAAAGTGTCTTTTAAGTTATGTGAAAATAAATAACTCTTTAAAAATATTTTCAGTCAATTTGGTTTTTAAATGTCATTATCGTCTTCAGTAACCAACTAATAACCTTCTATTCTAATATATGAGTTTATTCTTTTCTATCTAAGGTAATATCCTCAATGATATAAAGTTACATCATATCTTGTCTAATCACTTCTTCCCAATATTTTTTTGGTATATCTCTACCTCTTTGCATAACTCTTAAATTCAACATATCACACCTTCTAATGTGAGCGCGGACACAACTCCTCTGTACATGCTAGAACTATCTCAGTCTCATTTATCTCATCTTATCTACCACAGAGGTAATCCCTGTCTTCTCCCAAATAACTTTATTCCTAATCAATCACTCCTAGTATGTCTACTCATTCATCTCAACATTCTTATCTATATGACCTGCATCTTCTGAATATATATATATATATATATATATATTTGATGGGCTAACTGTTGTTGACACCTAGTTTTGACCCTCCGTATTTAATTAGTCAAGCATACATGAAAAACAAAAAAAAAGAATCTTTTCCTTTAAAAAATAAAGTAAAATAAAAAAAAGATTTTACGGACAAATCATTTTATGGATATCATTTTCTTACAAAGATAAACATTTTAATATACATACATATATATATATTTACTACTTGCTTGCATTTTTTTTTAAAAAAAAAAAGAAACTTATGAAATCAAGTAAGTGTTAAATCAATTCTTGGTTAAATGCAATTCCTATTATTACGAGTAATATTTTCATGTGAAGAAGCTTAACTAATTAATTTTTTCATACTAATTTTATTTTTGAATGATTGATTTTTGTGAATAACTTAATCGTACAAAGTAATCATTTATTTTTAATTTTTATTTTTTATTGTTATTTTTATTTTTTTTTATTTTGGCTCTGTAATAATTTTAAATTTTAAATTTTTAGTTTTGGCTTTTCGTGTTCAATTAGTTAAACTTTTTTTTTGAAAGATGATAAAACTTTTATGAAGTATGAAATATTTTACTACTGTCATGACCCAACCCCGTGGGTCGTGACTAGTGCCCGATTCATCGCCTATCAAATATACCAAACATATTATGCAGGTTCAATCAGACAAACTGAGCACAACCCACGCGTGTATGTATCCATAGACCTCTAATAGACTGACAGAACCATAGGACGGGACAGGGCCCCGTCATACCCCGAATAGATATCACTACTTTCTGTCTCCGATATGCCTCGCACAACCTCATCCAAATCCTCCCAAAAGAGTCTTTTGACTTCCCCATCTAGGCCTACTTGGGACGCATAGGCGCTAACTACATTCACTATATGTCTACCAACCACGAATTTGATAAACATCATCCTATCATTGATCCTCCTAACCTCAACCACATAATCCCTAAGATTCTCGTCTATTAGGATATCTACGCCATTTTTATCTCTAGAACCATCCGAGTACTACAACTTAAACCCATCTAGGTCCCGTGCTTTGGTGCCTACCCATCTAGTCTCCTGGACACACGCTATATTAATATGTCTCCTTTTAAAATATTTTACTAATTCTATGGACTTCCCTGTCAGTGACCCTATATTCCACGATGCTATCCTTAACTTAACTAAGCCTGTGACCCTCTTGCCACCCCTATCCCTAACCTCCAACCCCGATCGATGACATGATCCTAGTCCACCATTATCTCCAAGCGCAATGAAACTACAAAATTGATACTCCCTATAGACAAGTATTAACTCTCAAAGCTACAACAGCCACAATATAACGAATATACAAATAAAACAACAAGAAAACTACCAATCAACAATATACAGCAATATACCAAATGTACAACAATACACCACAACAATATACAGCAATGTACAACAATATACAACATTATACGGCAATATATACAATAATATACAACAATATATATCAACACACAACAATATACAATAAAACTATATAACAGTATACAACAATATACAACAAGAGTAAATTTATGGATCAATATTCTATTCAAGGTAGCAATCAGGAACAGTAAAATTTGTCATCCAAGAACAGTCTGTATGTCAGTTGAGACAATAATGAATAGAAACGAAATTGGGAGAAATTTGGAACAGGAAAAAAATCACATACAAATAATGTAAATAATGTAACAGGAACAAGTATAGAGAAACAGACTGAAAGTATTGCTAAAAAGGAGAAGATAGAGAATCTGATTGGAAATAGGAGCTTGAACAAGAAAGGAAAGGGGAAAATGAAGGATATCACCTGATTATTCTGGCCGAAAAATAAATCTGAAACCTTGTCTGTTGGCACCAGAGCAAGAAGTCGTCGGAATCGCTGTTTGTCACCGAATTTGCCTGAAAAATGGTCACCGAATTTACTGGCCGAAAACTGCCAAGTGCCGCTGGTCGCTGGCAAGAAACCCTCGCCGGAATAGCTTGATAATGCCGGCGAACGATGATCGGAATGAAAATAGCCAGATCTGAGAGAGATCTGAGAGGTTTCACCAAAAAGATCTCTAAGAGAGATCCCAAATTAGAACTGTGTCGGAAAAGACCGCTGAGGTTTCGAGGAGCGGTCGCCGAGAAATCAGAAGTCGCCGGGGAACCTAAAGTCGCCGGGAATAGCTCTCTCGATGTCACCGGGAATAGCTCTCGCGATGTCGCCGGAAATAGCTCTCGCGATGTCTCCGAGAGTCAGAGAGGAGAGAGCTCCGACGTAGAAGAGAAGAACATGTATTGGATTAACGAACACAAAATCATGGTCGTATAATATTTATCCTTTTCTAAATATGTACTAAGATGCCTCTATTTTGAAGTCTAGTATATTTCTAACATTTTTAAAAGGTTAAAAATGATTTAGTTGGTGTAGTAGGAGTCTGGTTTGTTCCTGTATGGCCACAACAGGGCTAATTTCTCTCCGTTTCAATTTTAATATAGCCAATGACAAGTTACTTGTTGGTTTGTCCAATCGAGGTTACTAGGAACTATGTTGGTATTGTATTGGCGTAATCTTTATTCACTTATGAACGCACAAATTCATGTTTACATTCGAATATTTGCTTCTTTGTTGCTTTGGATTCTATTTCCTTAGATTCTCTTTTGTTCTTTTGAGTGTCCGGAAGATATTTTCAGTTTCTTGGTTATTACTCTTCATTTCGTCATCTAGCTTTGTTTTGGCTTTGTTAGTAATTTGCTTAATTTTTGACGTTCACTGTGGTTAATGTTTTTTTTCTAGTTTTAATTCTTGTTACTTTCTTCTTTGCATGATCATATCAATCCGAGTCCTTTTGGACTCCATCCATGCATTTTGGGTCAACTCCAGGTCTTTTTCTTTTAGAAAGAAAGGTTGATTACGGAATGAAGAAGCTGATTACAGGATTTAGAGGTCAAAAGGAGGCTGATATACACTGTTATACAGTGTATATACAGCCATATATACAACAAGATATGGGCTAAAAGCCCAAAGCCAGAGCAGCAACAGCAAGGAGTTAATGGCCTAGGCAGACCCAATTTTTAGAATAGGACAGGATTTGAATTTGGGTCTGTCAAGCCCAATTTATTATTGCTTTCTTGTGTCTTGTTGCTTCTTTGAAGTATTTGCTATTTGTCTAACTCTAATTTTAATTTAGTGTTATTTGGTTTTTAATCTAATTAATTTCTCCAACATGTCTATCATTTATGTTGATTTCCATCTTAATGACTTTTCTTTAGTGTTAGAATTATTTCTACGAATCAGATTTTGATGAAACTCTTCTTTTTTTTTTTTAAATGATTCAAGTGTTAGTCATTTTTCAAAGTTGCTGAATTTTTTCCAAAGTTAGACAATTTTTCAAAGTTAGTCAATTTTTTCAAAGTTAGTCAATTCTTTTAAAATTAGTTAATTTTTCAAAGTTAGTCAAAATGTTTTAATCGTTCGTCAACCGCAAGTCATTTTTGAGTGATTAATTTCTTTTTAAAAATAAAAATTAAACCCTTATCCGTCTCTTGAAAAATTTTAAGACTTTTCTGTTGAGTTTTAAAATTTAATTTAGAAGAAAAATTAAATGGCGACTTTGTCTAATTTTGAAAGTTTGGTGTATACTTAAATTAATTAAGTAATAAATTGAATTTTTGAAAAACCTAAGTCTTTTTTTCCAAATAACACCCCTTTTTGGGGGGAAATTCTTGTCTTCTATTTTTAAGAATTGGCTTAAGATTTATTTCCGCTTGCTTGTTTATATTGTTGCTTAATTGCCTTATGTATATTGATGATATGCTAACAACTTGTTTGGATGGTAATTTTTTGTGGTATGGTATGATATGGTTATGATTGTTTTATTAATTACATAGTATTATATAATTTGGTTTCATGGTTTTGTACCCATGAAAAACTCTCACTTTTTTAAACCACCAATTTGGTGGTATTCCATGGTTCTTTTTTTTTTTTTAATTTACATTGCTTAAATTTAAATAATTCTAACTTATCATTTATTCTTTATTAAACTTTACCCTAATATATCTACTATTTTTGTATTAATCATTTTCCTCGGCATCAACTTTTGAAAATTTTCTTTCGCCTCCCATGTTTTAGTTATTTTTTTAGGTCCATTTTTCTAAAAGTTCTTATTTTTTATTTTATTGTGTTGGTTGTATATATGGATTGAAGATATATAAGCTTGTTTCCCTACTTGATTTTATGTAGTTATTAAAAAAAATATTAGAAATTTGATAAATCTAATATTTATAATAATTAAGGACATATCAATTACGATACAGTACCATACAGTCAAATCAAATAACAAAATTATCATTAATTAATCAGTAGAAAACCATACAACCTATCTAAATATTATATTGTACCGTATCATACCATACTATGCCATACATTATGAAATCATGGTAAATCACCATCCAAACAGAGGGTAAGAGGTTCGGATGGGGCACCTTTAAATTTCACATTCGTCATGTTACGAGTAGGTCCTAGGCTTAGATCGAAAAGATCGCCTCCGCTACCATAAAATTATATATGAGTTCATTCTATATGAACATAAAAAGATACAACAAAATTGAAGAGAAGAAGAGAGGGTTTAGAGACAGAAAATATCCGTTAATTTCATTGAATTAATGTACAGTATCCATTATTGGTAATTAGTTACTTAACTACCTAGCTACTTAATTAATTAGTCTAATCTAGAATATGTATTTAGCCACAAATATTCCTTCTAATACACTATATAGCCCAACTCATTATCCACTCTAGGATGTCTTAGGCCCAAATTCAAGGAAATCAGTACATCACCGTTTTGTCAATGACGATTTGTAAATAGACAAAATAACACAACTAAACAAATGTATACTATTTAGTTATTTTATTATTTATTATCGCTATAGTTTTAAATAATTATCACTCACTATTAATATTTCATCCGAGTTGCTATGGGTCACTTTCAAATTTGTATATTGACAACTAACTATACAAACAAATTTGTATATTGACCATGAATTATACAAACGGAATTGTATATTGGTAGCAATTTAAGTGAATTACATAAACTTATTTGTATATGGTAGCGAATTATACAAATAGATTTATATATTTACAGTGAATTATACAAATGGAAAATGTTCATAGTAACTAAACTATTTACCATTTGTATATTGGTAGAAAATTATACAAACAGTTTTGTATATAGGCATGAAATCATATTATGCCCCGGGAGGGTACCTTAGGCATAACTGACACTCAGAGACTATTGCTAGTCCCCAAGCAAACCACCTGGTTTTATCACTCAGAAGTCTCAATATCAACATCCGACTTTAGTCTATGAAGCCTCTTATTACTTTTAGGTGGTGCCAATGACAGACCTATGACTATATCAATCAAAATAAAGATCAAACAAAATCTAATTCTAAAGTAAGATGAAAATAGGTGATGAACCCTCGGAAGGGAGGCTCACCAATCTGCTGAACGACTCGACATTCTCAACTGTGCGCCTACTGATGACCTTTATCCTGTGTATCTACATCATAAAATGATGCAGTTCAAAAGGGAACATCAGTACATGGAATGTATTGGCATGTAAAATAGCTGAATGAGACCGAAACAAGTAGAATAATATAGAAATAATAATCGACATCAAGGATAGTAACAATCAATATGTCAAATGTCTATCTAAAAAGCAAGAATAAAGAGCAGACAAGTGACCCATTAACCAACCAACTCATTATTCAAATCAGACTCATCTCAGAAGGACTCATCTTATCTCATCTCATCTCTACTCAGATTACTCAGTTTCGAAACTTTCTGGGAGTTTCTCTTATCCGACAATAATTACTTATGAGTTGTGATTGTACAACAATCACACTGATGTTGCCACAGTCGTTCCGTACTTGCCAGGTAGAGAACTAATTAAAATTATGATGGATCTGGATGATCAACTGATCAATCCCAATTTTTTTAGGACAACAAGGTGAGGACCTGTCTAACTATAACAGACTTAATCCATAGAACGAGAACTTGTTCGACTCTAACGGACTTGGCCCTCGAGTGAGAACTTGTCCGACTCTAACAAACTTAGTCCACTCCTACGTTTGGCAACGTAGTTAATGAGTGCGAGTTGGAATAGCTCTTACTCTTACTCTTACTCATTTCGGTGCTCGATACTCCTCCGAGACTCAATGCTCATAAGACTTCTCATCTCAGTTCAATTATCTCAAATTAGTTTCGTAGAGACTCTCATTATCTCATTAACTCAAACTCTACATCCTCTATTATTTTCAGGGACTTTAACTCATCTTAATTAACTCAATTCTCATTTAAAAACTCAAGGACTCAGATCATCATCTAGAAGAAGTCATTTAGACAAAACTCACGAACTCAATTATGAAGACTCATAGGATCATCAAGCTCAACTAACTCAACCTCATACTCATGTCAAGATTTCAATCAACATACTCAAGTCAAGGCTCTAGACTCCATCCCTAGGTTCATTCATACATGCTTTCAAAAGTTAGCACATATAGGGTTTATACAATATCTCATGAAAAATATTCAGTTCAAGAAATTAAGTTTATGATGATCATCAACGTATGAAAATACATAAAATAAATATAATTTCTCAAAAAAATAATCAAGAATCATGTATGTAGACTCAAGAACTTGCAACTTTCTTCTAAGACTATCTATGGGACACGGGAGAGAACAATCTCATGCTTTTAGTTTAGCCTTACATATTTGGGAGGAAGAATTACTCAGCCTTCTTCAAGGAATTGATCCCGAACCTTAAAACCCTCAAGATCTTTCTTCTTCTTCTTCTTCTGTCACAACTTACGCTTTAGACTTAGGGAAAATGATGGATTTTGAAACCCTTCGTACGAATATAAGGTTTTAAAATACATTTTGAGACTTAGGATAGGATGGGAAATGACCAAAAGGTCCTTCTCAAATTAAAGGCAAAAATTTTAAAACTCGTACACTAGTCCACGACGCGTCAGGGGTGCGGACTAGTACATTTTTGCTAATTTTCAGAATTTCAAATTGCCGTCAAAAAATTAAAGAAAAGAACAAGTATTACTCCCCGCCCCATCTGCATCACGCTAGGGGTTTTCCATCTTATTTTTTTGTCTTATTTTTAGGATCTTATACATTCCCGCCCCATCTGCATCACGCTAGGGGTGTGGATCGACACTGTTTTCGGTTAAATTAGCAAAAATTATTTTTTGACCTGGTTGCTCTAAAATTAGGTGAGGTCATTTTCTCACTCGATTTTTTCATGCTGATCGCAAATCCAATCTCGAATTTTCCATCGGAGCTTGGGAAGACGTGTTATGCGCATGATTACGTTCTAGGGGCATTTTAGAAATTTTACTAGGTGTTACATCATACAAACGGAAACAATTATAGCAAAGCTATGAAGCAAAATTAGGTAAACTATAGCTAAAAAGCATGATTAAAATACTTATTAATAGCTATTTGTGAAAAATCTTGTAGAACATTATAATTTTAGAGAATCATAAAATAATATATTTAAAAACTTATTGAGAATCAAATAAGCCGTAACAAGGAGAATGATGTAATTGTCTGATTGATGATATTAATCTTTGCGCTTGTATAAGATATACAAGGTATACTTTATCAACATTTTTAGTGATATACAACTCAATTTTGGAGTAACTCCTAATTTGTTAATTCATAAACGGAGAATTTCTAGTTTTGACTTTAATTTGATTATCTTAAAAGACACCAGGATGCACTTATGGACCATCCAAGACTATAACTTCAAAGGGTGATGCTTGACACTCCAGGATGATTTGATAGAATGTATAACAACAGTATTGAAGGTAATGTATCAGTAATATTGAGCTTATCTTTTATTTATTTTTATTTGAAGTATTAAGAATGTTTTTTTCTTTAATCATACTTATTCATATATTACTAATATCAGGATTTACTATTATTAATTATAAACCCTACAATACTAAAATATGGTATAACTTATATATAAGTTGAAAATTCTACCAAATAAAAAACTAAATAATACAACAACTAATGTGTATATTAATTTTTCTGATACGTACATCCTACTCAACGACCCCACAGTGGTCAATTCATACAGACTAGTAAACATTAAGTAGTTTTCCTTCATAAATAATATCATTGTGACATTTCTGACTTGTTATCAAGTATCAACAGATGAATCTTGTATAATACGGGTATGTCTACCTTAAAAATTGCTAGAAAATATATAAATGGCAAAACAGTTATATACTTCCTCGGTCTCATTTTAATAGTCACAATTTTTACTTTTTGAATCAAATTATGTAAATTTTGACTAACATTTTAAGATATATTTTTTCATCATATTGATGTGAAAAAAATCTGCAATCAATAATATTTTTTTAATAGTTTCTGAATTTGTAAATTTTTATTTGAAAATATTAAATTAATTTGATCTAACATAACTTTAAAAATTAGTAATCCAAATTAATTTTTGAAAAGTACAACATGATAACTAAAATAAAACGGAGAGAGAGTATATGGTTCTATATAAAATCGAGTTTCAGCTACTCAAGCAAAGTGCAGGTCGACATATCTGCTTAAGCAGTTTGATGATATATTCGTAATTTTTGTATGGTCTTTCCATCTTATTTTTTTGTCTTATTTTTAGGATCTTATACATTTGAAAACTGCGTAAAAAATACTACTAATCATGATAATTAATGACTTAAAATAACTTTAAAAAATATGTTATGTAAAAGCATATATACAAGATACCATAAATTGTGATAATTGACAACTTCAAATATTTTTAAAATAAATATAAAAATTGATTAATTATTGAAATTAATCTATCGACGTCATATAAAATGGAGCAAAAGAAGTAGCATGTATTATTTAATTAGGAAATTAAGTAAAATGTGTTGTAAATCTAGATAATTGACAGTAGTAATATAGCTACATATAAAAATTAAATAAAAAATGCTATAAATCACAAGAATTAACAACTTAAAATATTTAAAAGATATAAAAAGTTCAATTAACACTCGAATTAGTGTCGCGTAAATAGGAATAGATGAATAACATATATTGTTTATAAATGACGTAAACGTAATATAAATCGTAGTAATTAAAAAATTAAAAATAAAATGATATGTAAGAAATTTTGATTTTCAAAATTTCAGCGGTGCCACAAAAATTGATAGAAAGGGAGTAACATATATTATTTAAAAATTATACAAAATATTCTATTTATATCACATAAATTGAAATAGAAAAATATGAGATATTGAACCAGTGCTAATACTGGCACCTATGTCTAGTACTAAACGAAAATCCAGCTGTTATGTTTCAATATTTGCTCTATAATTGAGCTTAGAATCTATACACCTTCCCTCCTAGCTAGGGTGTCACATAAAGATCTTGTTTTATTTGCAAAAGAAACATGTCAATTTGAAGCAAATAATTTTTCTTTTTATAAAAAAGGTGCTGACATGCCTCTGGAATAAAAATGCTATTAGTACTATGGATAGGGATAGAGCTAGTAAGGGTTCAAATCACTCATTCATTCAATCCGATGAATTTCCTTCCATAAAATATTAGTTTATTATGTTATATAATGGATGATGAATTTTTTTATATTTTAAATCTCTTATTAGAAAAATTCTAACTTTGGCACCAATTATAGGACCAATAATATTTGTGCCCGTGACTGACAAATACTTGTGTTCTTTCCCTATTCCCATCTGTATATTGGGACCTTCCTCAGTTTTGATTCATTGATTATCAGTTTAATGTTTCTCTCTTCTTTCTTTTATTTTTCCTATAATACAATATACATTATTGATCATAAACGATTTTATTGATTTTTATTAGTGAATAAGTAGTATGATTTAATTAGTTGACGCTTTCTGATTTTTCTACATATTATATAAAGAGATATCTTGTTTATAAGTTCGTTAAAATTAACTTCCTCCACATTCTATTATGTCATTATATTCATCCTTTTCCATGATAAGATGCTGTTTAAGGGCATCTAAGTCATTTTAATTGGGAAAATGTTTATCAACACTCTTTTCTTTTACCAAATATATATAAATGGTTTGTTACAGGTTTAAACACTTCTATTAACACTCCCAAAGACAAAAGGTTTTTCTCACTAAAATAATGAAAAATTTTCTAACTTTTTCCATATGAAAACATTATTAGTACTATTTTTCTTTTCAATCAAAATATTTGTCAGAATAACTACTAGATAATTCTCATTGAAAATTTTGAGTAGGAAAATAATAATTTTTTGATGGAGCAATTACGTATTTAATTATTTATAAAATCTAACTCATATTTTAAAATTATACTCAAACATTTACGTTAATCAGTTACTTTCAACCAGATAAATAAAGGGATTTTATATTTCACATTCATCACCAACTATATATTGTGCCAATGATCTACTGCAAAAGAAATGTCAACCAGAATGTCATTTTCTTTGATTGGATGTGAAGCATTATCTCGACCATATAAACACATTAACATCTAAATAGTTTTAATTTTAGTCCAAAATTCTAGCCCGAGTTGATGTCAAAAACTTACCTAAAAGATTAGAAGAGGGATTTTACCAAATTTTACAATTAATGACTCAACAAGAGAATTATTGATCGATAATTTATTGTAAATTATTTTTTTTATTGTTCACCTGGTGTTCGACACTCAAATTGAAGCTGGAATATTTTGTATTCACGCCACGGAGGACCCTATTAAGGGGGGAAATACTTCCTATTAAGAATTCTTTCATATCTAAGACTCAAAATGAGATTTTTGATTAAGAGAGGAACAATCCTATCCATTACGTCATATCCTTTAATGATGTTTATTATTAATTGTTACTATTACTATTGTTAGAATCCGAAGGAAATTAAGGAGGGTGAATAGAAAATATAACTCCTTTTTCTTGGTGGACTGGGGTGGGTTGCGATGTTGATTATATCTATATAATTTGGTGGAGTGGGGTGGGTTGCGATGTTTATTATATTTATATAATTTGGTAGAAGGGGGATAAAAAGGGACTACTCAATGCAACAGAAAGTCTTTTTCGTGACAGCCTTGGCTTGTCTATCATAGTTGGAATTTTCCTATCAAACAAATTCACATAATGCATTCTTTGCCATTTTCACACCAACATTTTGATCTTATGTCCCACAAGGATTTATCAGTACTTCTAAAAAGAAAGAGAGATATTCTCTTTGTTATAAAAATAATGATACAAATTAATACTTAAGAAAATAAAGATTTTTTTTTAATCTTGTGGTCCTAAATTAAAGTTATATAAAATACAAAAATGTCCTTTAATCTTATAGCCTTAAATACGTCATGTGGAATTTAAAACTAAAATTTTTTCAAAAAAGAAAAAAGAGAGGAGTCATCCTTTTTTTAATAGACTAAAAAACAAAGAAAACTGAGGGAGTAATAACATAAAATTTCTCGACTAGTTGAAATTCTGGTGGCAAATAAGTAGGTTAGATTGAATTTCGATGGATTAAAATAAGTTGTGCAAATAAATTGTAACACCTTGCGAAATTACCGAAATGCCACTAGAAAGTAATCGTGCGCATAACGCTTCTTCCCAATCTCCAATGAAAATTCCAAGATCGGATTTGCGATAATTTCCTTCCATAAAATATT
>DF357481.1:68976-99186 GCA_000787875.1 Solanum virginianum | reverse complement strand
CGGATTTGCGATCAGCACAAGAATTTGAGTGGAAAAATGGCCTCGACCCGATTTTAGAGCAACTGGGTTGGAAAAAAATTTCGCTAATTAATCTCGGCACAGTGAGAGTGCATGCCCAGGGAGCGACGCGGCTGCGACGTGGACTCACACTTAAGTTTTTTTTTTTAATTTTTGACAGGAAATTAAAACAAACGAAATTTTGCGAAAAAACACATGTCCGCGCCCCTGGCGTGACGCGGACATGTTGTTGCGAAGTGAAATTTTTTAATTCTTTTACGGAAAGGACCTTTTGGTCATTCTCCATCCTATCCTAAGTCCCAAAAACGTATTTAAAAGTCGTTTATATCCGATGAAGGGTTTCAAAACCCATTATTCTCTAGTTCTAAGTCTGTATCCTTGAGAGAGGAAGAAGAGAGGGCTTGAAGATTCAAGATTGGGGTCAATTCCTTAGACCATTAAGTTGTTCTTCATTCCAGGTATGTAAGACTACCCAAAAACATGAGATTATTCTCCGATATACTTGTGCTTGTGTTGTGGTATGAGTCATGAGATGAATGTATTGATGATTGACATTGATGAGATTGATACCCTTAGAGTCTTAAAAGGTCGAATTTAATCTAAAAAGGGATGTTTCCTAATTTCTTTAGTTGATAGATGATGAGATAAGTTGATGTTCCTTGTCCAAAAGAGACTAGATGATGAGAAATTTTGATGTTTGATGTTTATGAGCATGTCGAGTCGTAACAGAAGTATCGAGGACCGAAATAGGTAAGAGTGAGTCCCACTCGCACCCATAACTACGTGGCTAGCGTAGAAGAGAATTGGACTGTGAAAACAGATGTTTCCTTAGTCCCAAAAGAGGACTGGATGTTATTTTGGATCCACAGATAGCCACGTCTTTTTACCCTGGTAAGGTACTAGGCGGATGCCGCAACGATGTCCCTTTGTTGAATCATCAACAACTCATAGGTGATAGTTGTAAGTCCAAGAAACTCCTAGATAGGTGTCATCTTGATAATATTTGATGTTGATGTGATGATATGAGTCTTGATTGATGTCGATGTGATAGTGTTCATTTCTTATTTTGAGATGAGATGAGTATCTGATGAGTTGATGTCATTTCATATTATACTATTTACATTTAGCCCGTTTTACATACCGTACATTCCACGTACTGACGTCATTTGGCAATGTATCGTTTCATGATACAGATTTAATAGATAGAGGATTTCAGCAGGCGAATCGTTGAGGTTCAGAGATTCCTAGCTTCAGAGACTTGGTGAGTCCTCCCCTACCTTCGGTTGATACTTTATTTTCATATGTTTTGAGTTTTACTTTGAGTTGTGTAGCCATGGCCTGTCATGGTACCTTTTTAGATTGGAGAAATAGAGACTTCATAGACATAAAGTTGATGGTTTGATGTTAGGGTCTTTTCCCTTTCCTTTTAAATTGAGATGTTCATAAATTTCCTTTTTACTATGAATATTGATGTCTAGACTTAAGGCCTATAGCCTTATTTCTTGATGTGGATGTGATGAGACAGGATTGCCCACTAGTTTGGATTTGTTTATTCTTATGTCTTCCGCTAATCTTTTGACTGAACGAAGGTGATGAGGCCAGGTGGTTCGCTTAGGGACTAGCAATAGTCTCTGAGTGCCAGTTACACCTAGGGTACCCTCCCAAGACGTGACAAACTTGGTATTAGAGCACAGAGTTCGAGTGTCCTAGGGAGTCTATGAAGTCATGCATGCTAATCATCTTAGAGTGATTTTGTAAACTCTCAAAGACCATGAATTGTATGCAAAGTTTTCGAAGTGTGAGTTCTGGCTCAAATATATGTGGCCACCCTAGGTTATGTTGTCTCTGGTGATGGTATTGCCAACCCCCACCTTAGAGGCAGAGTTTAGGGGAGCCATTACCATGCTTACTCAGCTGGTGGCCTCCCAGGGTAACAATCGAGGTCCTCAGGCTCCTAGTTCAAACTCATAGGAGTCCACGGCTGCAACCGGGATCAGAGACTTCTTACGAATGAACCCTCTGGTATATACAGGGTCAAAGGTTGAAGAGGACCCGCAAAACTTCATCGATGAGATCTGAAAGGTCTTGAGGGCCATGCATGGTAACAAGATTAAAGGAGTCGAGCTTGCCTCCTACCAGCTGAAAGATGTTGCAAATGTCTGGTACAACCAATGAGAGGAAAGTAGAGGTGAAGATGCTGAGCCTGTAGAGTGGGATGAGTTTGAGGCTGCTTTCCTTGACCACTTCTTTCCCCAAGAGTTAAGGGAGGCAAATGTTGATGAGTTTGTGAACTTAAAATAAGTGGGGATGACCATTAAGGAGTACAACCGCGAGTTCATTAAGCTGTCCAAATATGCTCTGGAGATGGTCCAAGACATGAGGGCAAGGATGAGGAAGTTCGTGTCTAGTTTAGGCAACCGCGAGTTCATTAAGCTGTCCAAATATGCTCTGGAGATGGTCCAAGACATGAGGGCAAGGATGAGGAAGTTCGTGTCTAGTTTAGGCAAACATGTGAAGAAGAAACTCAAAGCAGTACTGTTAATCCCAGGTATGGACATTTCCAGGATTATGGTATAGGCCCAGCAAACTGAGGAAGATAAAAAGGGAGATAGAAAAGAGTAGATGAGCAGGAAAGCAAAATCAGCAGTGCATGAGCCTAGCTAGGAGAGATAGAATAAGGGTTATAAATCTTATTTTTAGAAGAGGTCTTCTCAATGATGCACCCTCTGTAGTGAGTGCGCCTGTCTAGCAGAACTGGTATGATCAGAAGTCTTATGGCTATTAGAATTTTATGGCCTAGGGTTCTTAATCTCAAGTTAGTGTGACCCAAGGTATGAAGGGAAAGCCATCTTATGGCAATTGTGGTAAACTTTATGTGGTTAAGTGTTGTGTGGGTAGGAATGCTTGCTACTTATATGGGTAGACTGTTTATTTCTAATATGAGTGCCGAAAGAGGAGATGAGGTGAAGAAAGCAATAGAGCGCAGTCCTCTGCATCACCCCCAGCTGGCAGTCATTAGTGGGGTATTACTATTTGTACAGGATGCGAGACAAAATGTCTTTATGCCATAGGTAATTATCAGAATCAGAAGGTAGTACTAGATGTTTGTACAAGTATGCTTCGAGTTTCTACTTTTGATTGTTATGTGTTGCTTGACTCCATCTTTAGGCGATGGGCAATCGATAAGATCAAGAAGTTACAACACATGTTTTTAGGGTATGCTCCAAGTCTTTACTTTTGATTGTTATGCAATGCTTGACCCGGGTTCCACTCTATCTTTTGTAACTCCCTATGTGGCTAGTAGATTTGGGATCCTTCTAGAGTGTTTGCCTGAACCCTTTTCTATTTCCACTTCCACGGGTGAGTCTATCTTAGCTGAGAGGGTTTATAGGAACTGTGTAGTATCTATCTATCGTAAAGATACCTTGGCTGACTTAATAGAATTGGACATGATTGACTTTGATGCGATCCTTGGCATGGACTGGCTTCATGCTTGTTATGCCTCCGTTGATTGTAGGACTCAGATTTTTAAGTTTCAATCCCCTAATGAACCTGTCTTAGAATGGAAAGGGAGTTTTGTTGCACCTAAGGGCAAGGTTATCTCTTATCTTAGAGCCAGAAAGCTAATCTCTAAAGGTTGTATTTACAACCTTGAGCGAGTTAAGTTTGATGAAGTTGAGTTCCCCACTCTAAAGTCGATCCCGATTGTAAATAAGTTCCCTGAGGATTTGCCTGGAGTCCCTCTTGATAGGGAGATTGACTTTGGGATTGATGTTCTCCCCGATACCCAACCTATCTCAATTCCACCTTATAGGATGGCCCCCGCTGAATTGAAAGAATTGAAAGAGCAATTGAAGGACTTGCTTGAGAAAGGTTTGATAAGGACTTTCTCCTTGGGGTGCTCCTATCCTATTCGTGTGTAAGAAAGATGGGTCTCTCAGAATATATATAGACTACCGATAACTTAACAAGGTCACAATAAAGAATAAGTATCCTCCCCCTAGGATAGATGATTTGTTTGACCAACTTCAGGATGCCTTTTGTTTCTCTAAGATAGACCTCAGATCAAGTTACCATCAGTTGAAGGTGAGGGAATATGATATTCCAAAGACGGCCTTTAGAACAAGGTATGAGCATTTTGAGTTCTTGGTCATGTCCTTTAGGTTGGCTAATGCACCTGCAACATTATGGACTTGATGAACAAAGTATTCAGACCGTATCTTGATATGTTTGTGATTGTATTTATTGATGATATCCTAATATATTCCAAGGATGAAGAGGAGCATGCTAATCATCTTAGAGTGATTTTGTAAACTCTCAAAGACCATGAATTGTATGCAAAGTTTTCGAAGTGTGAGTTCTGGCTCAAATATATGTGGCCACCCTAGGTTATGTTGTCTCTGGTGATGGTATTGAAGTAGATGCTCCGAAGATTGAACCAGTTAAGAACTGGCCTAGACCTACCTCTCCCACTGATGTACGGAGTTTCTGGGGGTTGGCGGGCTACTACTGCAGATTTCTTGAGGTTTTCTTCCTTGTCTACACTATTGACCAAGCTAACTCAGAAGAAGGTCAAGTTTCAGTGGTTCGACGAATGTGGTTGAAGACCAGATTGACTACAACACCAGTTTTGAATTGCCCGATGAGACGGAAGACTTTGTGATATATTGTGATAAATCTAGAGTTGGACTGGGTTGTGTGCTGATGCAGAGAGGGAAGCTGATAGCCTATGCTTCCAGACTACTTAAGATCCATGAGAAGAACTATCGCACTCATGATCTCGAATTGGCAGCAGTGGTGTTCATACTTAACATCTGACGCCACTACTTGAATGGAGTACATGCAGATGTGTTCACTGACCACAAGAGATTACAATATGTCTTCAGTCAGAAAGAGCTCAACCTGGAACAAAGGATATGGCTGGAGTTGCTCAAGGATTATGACATGAGCATTCTCTATCACCCAGGTAAGGCTAATATTGTTATTGATACTCTTAACAGGTTGTCTATGGGTAGCACTGCCCATGTGGAGGAAGGGAAGAAAGAGCTGGCTTAGGAATTATATAGGTTAACCCATTTGGAGTACAACTTGAGGAGAATAATGAAGGCGAGGTCAATATTCAAAATGGGTCTGCTTCATCCTTGGTGTTAGAGGTGAAGGAAAAGCAAGACCAAGGCCCTGTCTTGTTCCAATTGAAAGAAGCGATTTACAAGTAAAAGGTGATGCTTTTCTCCAAAGGGGGAGATGGGGTGTTGAGATACCAGGGTAGATTGTTTGTGCTCGATGTTGATGGTGTTCGGGAAAGAATCATGGCCGAAGGTCATAGCTCTCGATATCTATCCTGGCTCCACCAAGATGTACCACGACTTGAGAGAAGTATATTGGTGGAATGGAATGAAAAAGGACATTGCTGAATTTGTCTCTAAGTGTTCCAATTGTCAACAAGTCAAGGTTGAGCATTAAAGGCCTTGCGGGTTAGCTTAGAACTTTGAAATTATAGAGTGGAAATGAGAGATGATCAATATACATCATAATCTCTAAAGGTTGTATTTACAACCTTGAGCGAGTTAAGTTTGATGAAGTTGAGTTCCCCACTCTAAAGTCGATCCCGATTGTAAATAAGTTCCCTGAGGATTTGCCTGGAGTCCCTTATGAGTGATCGTAGATAGGATGACAAAGTCAGCTCACTTCTTGGCAATCAAGACCACTAATACTACAGAGGAGTATGCTAAGTTATATATTCATAAGATTATGAGATTGCATGAAGTTCCCTTGTCTGTTATCTCGGATAGAGGAGCTCAATTCACCTTCCAATTTTGGAGATTTTTCAAAAGGGATTGGGTACCAAGATAAATCTAAATACAACTCCTCAGACAGATGGTCAGGCAGAGCGCACCACTCAGACTTTAGAGGATATGTTTAGGGCATGCATTCTTGACTTTAAAGGAAACTGGGACGACCACTTGCCATTGATCGAATTTGCTTACAACAATATTATCATACAAGTATCTAGATGATCCCTTATGAAGCTTTATATAGGAGGAGAAGTAGATCACCGGTTGGGTGGTTTGAGGTTGGTGAAGCTAAATTGATTGGACCTGATCTTGTCCACCAGTCCATGGAGAAGGTGAAGGTTATTAGAGAGAGGTTGAAGATCGCACAAACTCGCTAAAAGTCCTACCCTGAGAAGAACGGACTTGGAATTTGAGGTAGATGATTCGGTATACTTAAAGGTGTCACCTATGAAGGGCGTCAAGAGGTTCAGGAAGAAATGAAAGTTAAGTCCACGCTACATCAGACCGTATCAAATTGTGAGGAGGATTGGGAAGGTCGCTTATGAATTAGACTTGCCTTCCGAGTTAGATGGAATCCATCAAGTATTCCACATTTTGATGCTGAAGAAGTGTTTGGGAGATCCTGCTTTAGCAATCCCTATTGAGAGTACTAGGGTAAAAGATAATCTATCCTATAAGGAGATTCCAATCCAAATCCTAGACCGTCAAGTTCATAAGCTGAGAAATAAGAAGATAGCCTCCATCAAAGTTCTATAGAGGAACCAATTTGTGGAAGAAGCTACATAGAAAGCTGAAGAAGCTATAAAGATCAAATACCCGCACCTATTCGTGCCAAATGATGATAATTCGAAAATAATGTCCTAATCCTTAACTTAATTGAAGTTTCCACTCTTAAGATGATGTGCATATTCTATTCTTTAGTCTAATGTAAAGGTTATAGAGGGTGCGGGATAGTTTAGAGTTTGAGATTTTTGAGTGAGGATCAAGATGAGTCTTGAGTCTACTCGGGCCTAAATCCTACCATTACTCAACATTCGAGGATGAATGATCCTAAGGGGAAGATGATGTAATACCCTACAAAATTATCGAAATACCCCTAGAAAGTAATCATGCATATAACGCATCTTCCCAAGCTCCAATGAAAAATTTGAAACTGAATTTGCGATCAGCGCGAGAAATTGAATGGGAAAATGGCCTCGACCCGATTTTAGAGCAACCAAGTCGAGAAATAATTTTCTCTAATTAATTCTAGGATAGTGAGAATGCACGCCCAGGGTGTGACGCACCTGGGATGCGGACTCACACTTAATTTTTTTTATTTTTGATGGGAAATTAAAAGAAATGAAATTTCATAAAAAAACACATGTCCGCGCCCCTGGCACAATGCGAACATGTTTGCGAGGTGAAAATTTTAATTCTTTTATGGGATGGGTCTTTTGGTTATTTCTCACCTTATCTTAAGTCCCAAAAACATGTTTAAAGGTCTTTTATATCCGATTAAGGGTTTCAAAATCCATTATTCTCTAGTTCTAAGAGTGTATCCTTGAGAGAGGAAGAAGAGAGGGCTTGAAGATTCAAGATTGGGGTCAATTCTTTGAAGATCATTAAGTTTTTCTTTATTTCAGGTATGTAAGGCTACCCAAAAACATGGGATTGTTCTCCTATGTGCCCCATTGATTGTAGTAATATCGATAGTTGAAGGTGATGAGTCTTATATGTGAAATTCTTGGATATTTCAGTGAAAATTATTCTTATATTATATATTTTCTTAGATTTATGATCATCATAAACTTAATTTACTGTTTAAATAGCTTTCTTGAATTACTACATGAGACTCTACATGATTCCTTTGTTAAAGACTATAATAATGAATTTCAGGGGTTGATGTCTAGAGTCTTGACGATATACCTGTGCTTGTGTTGTGGTTTGTGTCATGATTTGCATGTATTGATGATTGATGTTGATGAGATTGATACCCTTAGAGTCTTAAAAGGTCGAATTTAATCTAAAAAGGGATGTTTCCTAATTTCTTGAGTTGATAGATGACGAAATGAGTTAATGTTCCTTGTCCATAAGAGACTAGATGATGAGAAATCTTGATGTTTGATGTTTATGAGCGTGTCGAGTCCTGGGAGAAGTATCGAGCATCGAAATGGGTAAGAGTGAGTCCTAGTTGCACCCATAACTACGTGGCCAGTGTAGGAGAGGATTGGATCATGAAAATGGATGTTTTCTTAGTCCTAAAAGAGGACTTGATGTTATTTTAGATCCACAGTCACACCTTTTTACCCTGACAAGGTACTGGGCAGATGCCGCAACGACATTATCACTTCGTTGTATCATCGCCGACTCATAGGTCATAGTTGTATGTCCAAGAAACTCCCATACAGGTGTCATATTGATAGTATTTTCATGTTGATGTGATGGTATGAGTCTTCATTGATGTCGATGTGATAGTATCTGTTTCTTATTTTGAGATGACATGAGTATCTGATGAGTTGATGTCATTCCATGTTATACTATTTACTTTTATCCCATTTTACATATTGTACATTCTACGTACTGACGCCATTTTCAGTAGACAGAGGACTTTAGCAGGCTAATCATTGAGGATTAGAGATTCCTAGCTTCAGAGTTTGGTGAGTCCTCCGCTGCCTTCGGAGGATACTTCATTTCATATGTTTTGAATTTTTACTTTGAGTTGTATTAGTCATGGTTTGTCATGGTACCTTCTTAGACTGTAGAAATAGAGGCTTCATAGACATAAAGTTGAGGGTTTGATGTTGGGGTCTTTTTTTTTCCTTTTAAACTGAGATGTTCATACATTTCCTTTTTACTACTAATGTTGATGTCTAGACTTGAGGCTTATGGCCCTATTTCTTAATGTGGATGTGATGAGACAGGACTACCCACTAGTTTGGATTTTTTTTAATTCTTATGTCTTCCGCTAATCTTTTGACTGAACGAAGGTGACGAGGCTAGGTGGTTCCCTCAGGGACTAGCAATAGTCTCTGAGTGCTAGTTACGCCTAGGGTACCCTTTCGGGGCGTGACATAAATTGATTTATTCAAAACTTATTTGGGCTAAAATGAATAGGAATAATCATAATTCAATCTGTCTAATTTCTATAAAATTTTATTTGTTTTTATTTAATAATTTATTTGACTACTTCATAACCTTTTTTTCTTTATTATATGACACATGATCTCAAATAAAAAAAGTCATTTTAAAAGTAATTTGATAAATTTTTTCATGAGTCAAATTGAACCTTATATATAGCCAAGATTTTAGATATGTTGAATTAGATAGGTCGAAATAGTTAAGCTAAGATTGACCCACTCAAATTCAAATAGATTTGACAAATTATATTTGCATGGACTTATTTTGCCTAGAGGAACCAAACTAAAAAGAATGAATATAAAATGTTTGAGGAACTTTTAAAATGACTATTTGGAATGAGTTAGAGATCCATACCTATAGTTTGTGTAATTATGACTTATAGCTATATGTTAGAAGAAGGAGGGAGAGGAATATAAGGAGAAGGGGAAGAGAGACAAAGGAAATTTGTGTAAGAGAGGATAAATACATGTTGTATTTGTTGTATCGAACTGTATCATGAATATAATTGATACAATTGATTTGTAACAATGGATTTACAATTATATCAAGTTGTATCAGGTTTTTTCAACAAATATAATTGTATTAGGTATATCAAAGAATAAATTATAGCAAATTGTACTAATGATTACAATTGTACTTGTATATAAAATATACAAGCACATGTTCTTTGTGCATTCACTTTGTATCAATGTATTTGAGTGTATATGTAACTATATTTGTTCCTTGTGTATTCAATCGAAATCAAGTGTATCAATAAATACAATTGTATCAAATATATTAATTGATATAATTCGTATCAAATTGTATCAATGAATAGAATTGTATTAAGTGTATTTGTCCTATGTATTTACTCCATATCAATATATTTGAGTGTATCTATAAAAGTCTATAAATTTGTATCAATATATTCAATTGTATTTTATTTTTGTTATAAATTTATATCATGTGTTGTACATTCTTTTAGAATGATTGATATCAATATTGTCAGAGGCGTATTAAGGATTTTAACATGATGGGTGGTGCACTATTACGTAAAAATGGATCTAAAATATAAATTTGATTGATTTGACATTTGAGTTTTTATTATTGAAAAACTTTAAAATTTTAAAATTATAGGTTCAAAATTAACTTTTATCTGTTCAAACAGTACTCCGTGTTGAAGGTGCTGAGATCGGGGAACTTGTTGATTGTATGTTTATAATTTAGTGTTAGTATTAATATACATTTGAATTAATTATATATCTAAAAATTATAGTGCTAAAAAATTAGAGAGGTGTTACCAAAAAAAATAAAATAAAACAAGATAGATGTTAGATTCAAATTTTTAACCTCACTCAGTGTAATACCTCGAAAGTTAAAAAGTTGAAATAAGGAGAAATTGCAGAAAAATTAATTTCGAATGCAAGTCTACGGACCTCTCTACGGATCATACATTGGACTATGAGTCGTAGACAGAGGTAGTAGACAGCATATAGAGATTTGAAAAAAATGTTAAAGGCAAAGTTTTACGAGTGAAGTTTACTGCTCATGAAAGTCTATACGGGTCGTAGATGACCCTTGCACATAAGATTTTGCAATTTGATTTTTGGGTCCAACTAGAAAGGAGAGATGTATGAGCATAGGATGTTCTTTAACCCTTAAGTCTTGGTGGTAGAATCTACCTACACTTAGAAAATTTTGAGGAAAAAAAAGGAAGTACGAGAGAATTTTATGGCTTGTAAAAGGAACTATGAGTTATAGACTGTGTTCATGAAAAATGAGTTAAAATAATGAGTTGTGGTACGTTTTCAGTGGACCAATAGGATGATCCATAAATGGCTTTACCTTTGGTAAAATTCAGCTCACAAAAAAGTCAAGAATCCCAAAGTTAATGCCAGAATCCATGAGAAGGGTTCTACAATCCACAAAATGAACTACGACCAATAGATTTCTATTCCATGAGAGGAATATCAATCTTCTTATTGGCTTGATTTGTCAAGGCTTGAACTAGCATGGTAAATGTGGCTCTAAAATTTGCATGAGACACTCCATCTTGTTATTGTAGTGGAGAGGCTTGTTGCTTGGGAGTGTTCCTTTATTGTAGAGCTCTTCTTGGCGGCATGATCTAGAAATATCAAAGAGACCATCATTAGTTATTGGGGAACCTTAGACGACTCTATAGGCACGACATGAATAAGAAAGAAAGAAAAACTTTTCTAAATGCCTCGTAGCCTTTCATTCAAGATAGCGGCATACTTCACAACCTTGAACGAAACTCTAATCAATATGGTATGTTTTCGAGGAACATTTTAAAACTTTATGCTTTAATACTATATTTGTAATGACCTGACCTAGGGCCTAGTCATCATACGACAAATGAAACACCAGTGGACACCTCATCCAAGTCATCTTATATATCAAGCATTCATAGGCATATAAATTCATAAAAACTTATGGAAGTAAACGAGAAAGGGACTATGGGACACCATTTGACAATGAAGAAACTTTAAAAAGCATACATATTGTCAGAAAATATACCAACTAGACCATGAAAGGAGAAAATCGGTATTGGTTAATTCCCATTAAATAGAAAAGACTTCAAACATTAACAACATAGAAATTAAAGTAAAAGCCTCTAAAGGCAAATATATACATCAATCCCAAATACATAGCTAGAAGCAAAATGGTACAGTGTCGAACTAAGGCCTCACCACAAAAACACTAGTCTTGAACATCGAAGAACTAGCCACGAATCGATGGAGAAGCACCTGTTCCTACATTGTTAAATCATGCAGGCAAAATATGTATAAGTACTTTTGGAATGTTCTAAGTATATGAGATACAAACATAAACATGAAATTGTAATGCCATCATTCATAAGTAAAGACTTACATATTTCGACGGGTAAAGGTAATGTGAACATGAGCTTAAACATGCACAAGGAATAATGTTCAATATGAACAAGAGTAATGCATAAAGAGAATATATATGATGGAACCAAGACATAGATCATAGATATTATGGGAATGGACCATAACTGACATGTAAGACCATATGAGCTATTATATGAAATCTAACACAACCCCCTTTGTTGGCATGGGGAGACACTTGCCAAGTGGAACTCCGTTACTTTGCATGCATCATCATATAACATAAGTGGCCTACATGAATTCACTAGCATAGCCTACAAGAGCTCCTATGGTGGCACATAGTTAATGAGCAAAGGGTTTCTTCTATGGTTCCCTTACTGAACCCCACTTTGATGCCTCATCGGTGCTAAGTCATCTTATGAAATTTTTTGAATATAAACTTAGTCAAATCATGAGACTTAGAATCATAAGTAGCAATCTCAAGAGTTGCTCGAACTTAAGGTACCACCAAGTGAGTATTGTCCTTTCATCTTGGGGATCATCATAAACATCTTTTTAGGACATTGTCAACATGCTTATATCTTTCAAAAATCATAACTTTAAAATCTTTCTTTTATGTCCTAACCTTTTATCACAAGACATGCAAAACTTGACTTGAAACTTAGTGACTAGTTCATAAGTTAAAACATTCATAAATCATGAGGTTCATGCATAATCATGGAAAATATGCTCACTCATAAACATTTAAAATAGCCTACCTTCATCATTCAAATCCACATCGTTGGGGTCATCACTATCATCTTAAAATATGTGAAAAGACTTAGTAAAATATCATATGGTAACATTGAAGTCATGTAGTAACTTTAAACATCATAAAAGATCATAAGCATGAATGGTAATAATTGAGAAACTTAAAGAAAAGGAAAAAATATATAATATAGGACTTTGTGAGTGAAGGGAGACTCACAAATCAACTCATATACCTTGAGTAAGCCTATGAAAAAGAAACTTGTTGTTATGGAAGAATCCCCTTGAAACTCTAGCCTTCTTGGCATGTTCTTGCCTTCCATAGAGAATATTTGTGCCTTAATGTCATGCCCCGAGTCTACACTCTAAACGTGGCTGGCACTCAAAAATCATTGTTGGTCTCCAAGCGAACCCTTGGCCTGACTAATTTACTCAACTAGAAACTTTAACATGTATGTAGAAGCTTTATAAGATGAACCTTTTAAAATATTTAATAAAACTCAAAGAATCTCAAATATACTTTATACAGAGTCTGAAAATATCTTTTCATACAATTAGTAATAATACTTAAAATGTCTGAATGAAAAGACTAGACTGACCCACTAACTCTGTCCATGAAGCCTCTACTATAACGAACATAGGTGCCGCAACAAGACTCATGACTACCTGACTATAAAATAAAATACATAAACTAAACTTGCTAGAGTCCTGTGAAAGCGAAGAGATCTCACCAACTGCTTCTGGAAAGCTGTCTTACTGAATGTCTGCTATCATGTGGATATCTTGTTAGAACGCGTATATCCTTCATTGGATCAATTAGAAAAACTTTGGGACCAAAAGTAGAATTTTTAAAAGTTGGAGATCTTGAATTAATTAAGTGGTGCCCACATCAAATTGTGTTGGATTTTAATTGGAACAAGTGTGGTGTGGGCCATGTACACTTGACTTATATATATAAGCTCACTCTATTTCATTTCATTTCATTTCTATATTTAGAAAAAAAAAAGAAGCAAGTTGAAGAACAACCTATAAGAGGTCTCGGCCAAGGAGAGGAAAAATTGAAATTCATTTCTACTCTTCTCAAAAATTGTTTGTTGGTACAAACCCCCTATTTTGAGATCCCTAAGTAGCATGAAAGTGTTGTTAGAGCAATTAATCATCTCTTTTCTCACTTTTGTAAACCCTAGCCATTTGTGGAGTTGAAGAGAAAAGGTAAGATTTAATATTATTTTATATGTTATAAAGGTTGTAAGTATGTTGTAGTATGTTAAAATGGAGGAAATTCATGAAATATGTAATGTTAGAAGTGAGTTGTGTGTGATAGTGTTTGGAACCGTGTGGGTATGTATGGATTGTGTAGTGTTGTGTTGTGTTGGAACTCTGAATTGATGCCTAGTTAGTATATTATGATCATTATAGTGTGAAGGAATGATTGGAAATCATCCATATGTGTATGTAGTGTGTTAGCCGGATTTATGAAAATTGTTAAATGTTGATAAAGAGAGCTATTGTTGTTATGTTACCTTTCGAATTGATTATTGATGTTGCTAGGTTGTTGTTATTGTTGTTGTTGTTGATTAATTGGGCCGAGTTGAATTCTCTGGGTGGCCTATGTTTAAGGGGAAATGTTGCTCAAATTTTGGTAGAATTGGGGGCAAAAATTGAAATTTAGTGCTGAAAAGTCTTTAGCTAATTATGTAGCATTTTGTGGCTTGTTGTAGGCCTTGGGCAGTCCGAAGCATAAGTTGAATTTAAATTCATTTGGAAGTTATTGGAGAGCATTTGAGGTATGTAAAATAATTTTTCTTTTTCATATGTCTTAGTTAAAATAGGCTATGATACGAGCCTTGAGGAAACTCTATTCTCGCAATCCGAGCATGTGTATGATCCGTATTTGTTTCTTGGTACTCTTGTGTTAATATGTCATAACTTTGGTTCTTATGTCTTTGGAATTCTTAAGTTGCAAAGGGTATGTGGAATTTGATTAGTTTTCGAAAGGAGTTATTTTTTAACTACTTTAAAACTACAAACATCCATAACTTTTACAGAAAGGCTCGGATTGCTTTGAAATTCCTCATAGGAGTTTGTATGACCTAGGATGAGTATGATCTTCGTAAGTTGGGCCAGTTCAGGTCTCCACCCGTCCGTGGATCCCGCGATACCCTTTATGTAATTTTAGTAACTTTTGAAAGAATTTATAATAATTGTTCTTCCGATTTCAAATATGGCTACTTTACTTATCTTTTTGATTTATGATAAGAATTTTATGCATATGATTACTCACTACTCCGCTCGTGCCTACTATGGTATCGTTCGCCGGTTCCCGGGCTGATTGATTGTCATGTGCATTATGATATACTTTGGTATTATGCTGTGTTTGGGTGAGTATAGGGACGGCGATATGTAACGCCTAGCTCACTTGTATATTATACAGTGTTTGATGATATGCTATGTTTGGATGAGTACAGGGACGATGATACATAACGCCCGGCTCGCTTATACTATTTCTATGATGTGATATGTGACGGGGATTCGAAGATTTGAAACCTTCTGGTGTTATGCTGTATTATGGTGCCATTGACGGGCGGGCGACCATATTTCCTGTTTATGATATGTGACGGGGATTCAGAGATTTGAAACTTTCTAGTGTTATGTTGTGTTATGGCGCCATCGACGGGCGGACGACCATATTTCCTGTTCCCTATGCATGATTTGTATTTTGAAAGTAATCAGTTTAATACTTTTGGATATGTATTTGCCTTACATACTTTTGTTTTGATTACCACTCAGATTTACATTCTGCTTTACATATTCAGTACGTACTTCGTATTGACCCCCTTCTTCGGGAGCTGCGTTTCATGCCCGCAGGTACCAACATACAGTTTGGTGACCCACCAGCTTAGGACACTTTTCTGCTGTTTGAAGTGCTCTCCCTGTTTTGGAGCCTACTTTTGGTATACCCCTGTTCATTATTTTGTATATATTTATTCGAGGGTACGGCGGAACCCTGTCCCATCCTATGATTCTGTCAGTCTGTTTAGAGATTTGTGGACATATATGTGTGCGGGTTGTGTCCAGTCTGTTCGATGAGATTTGCATGATGTGTATATTGGATGGATTTACCCGCCATGGCAACCTTGTTGGCCCGTATATGTATATATATTGTTCTGTTGTCTCTGGCTGGTATCTATTGGTATTTTCTGAATGCAGGATTATGTTGGATAGTCCGTAAAACAAAGAAAACTCTGTCGAAATTTTTCTAAAATATAAGTCATCTGCTTATAACTCAGCTTTGTGATTGTGTTTGGGTGCCCAATTCGGGCACTAGTCACGGCCCACGGGGCTGGGTGGTGATATATCTGAATCTGCATCATAAAATGATGCAGCGCCAAAGGGCGTCAGTACGTGGAATGTACGATATGTAAAAATGCCAAAACAAGAAAACTTAGGATTCAATGCTCAAAATCAAAGGTTTAACACTGAAAATAATTCAATAACATAAGTAATGCATTACAACAAAATATTTGATTTTAATGCAAAAATAAGTCCAACTCTATCTATGTCCGAAAAAAATATATTATAATCTGCGAAGTTTCTCTAATCGACAACCATCACTATGAGCCTTGTGATGATACAACGACTTGCCCACGTTGCCAGATCCATCCCATATCTTATCGGGGGTAAGGGATGAAGTGTTGGGGATCCAAATAAACTGGGCCATCTCAATGACATCTGAGGAGTTGTACATCTGGTACAATCCTATCCTATGCTGGCTACATAGTTTATAGGGTTAGAGTTATTTGAACTCGTACCCATATCGGTGTCATTACTACTTCTTAAACATACACTGTGGTCAATAACTGTGAAAATGTCCTACTTTAGCAAAAACTAAAAATCTGTTACTTGGAGCCTTGGCTCAACATATTTTCTATTAACTGGCTTTTGTTTCTCAAAATTGATAATGTTTTCTCATACCTGGTAATGCTTTCCTAAAAAAAAAGAAAGTAGTCATGTTCTTTACTGATAAAATAATGCATTTGAAACTATCAAGTTTTCTCAAACTCTGAAATTTATGCATGATGAATAGTAATGCAAAATATCTTAACTAACTGAACTGTTCTTTTAAAACTGACATGTTATGCTCAAAAAGATAGTGTAATAAATAGACTACTTGTATAACTCATGCTAAGTTACTTCTTTAATCAACTCATACTTTGAACTAAATGACTTTTCATGAATTCCATAGAGTCATAATCATATGAACGTAATGTCTTATCATTTAAATCTTAACTTGATAATAGAGTAATAGTAAAACATAATAGGGAAAATAATTCTTGAACTAGTTAGGGTTCCTGTAACTGTAGTAATACTTCAAGAATTCAAAGGGATAGTTATTTAGTATGATAATGATAGAATAACAAGGATTTCATGATAAAGTTCCAGAATTTCTCCATAAAATCGTAGAAATGTAATTGACTTAACTCTTGACTAGAATTCTTAATAAGGAGTATATATTAGGCACGAAAATAGAATTTTAGGTAGCCTTATATACCTAAAAATTGAGGAACAATCGTAACTCAAAGGACCAAAGTCAAATACTTGAAAATCCTAGTTTCTCTCCTCTTCTTTGCTCAAAGTCCCCTCTTAGTTTTAGTGTAATAGGACTTAAGAATAGGTTTTGAAACCCTTTTTAGGCCAACAAAGACTTATATTAGTGATGGATTAAGTCAAGAAGGGGCGGGGAAATGCCTAGAATGCCCCTCAAAAGATTTATGATTTTGAACTTCGGTGGAACAAGTCGATGGACTAGGTGCGTGACGCGAACCTATTGCGTACCTATGCATTTTTTCAAAAATATTTTAATCGATTTTCTAATACCGTAGAAAATAAAGGGATCAAATTTAAGTGCAAGTCCGCGACAAGTCCGTGTCGCAGACCTGTTGCATACTCTTTCTGGAATTAAGTTTTTGCATAAAAAAATTATCTTTTGATCCGATTGCTCTAAAAATCAATCGAGATAATTTTTTCACATAATTTTTTGTGCTGATCGCAGTTCTGACCTTGAGTTTTCCATCGAAGTTTGGGTAGACATGTTATGCAAGCCTCTCTCATCTAGGGATATTTTGATAAGTTTATCGAGTGTTACAATTCTACCCTTGGGATCATTCATCCTCGAATAATAAGGATACTATGGTTTACTCAAGGCACAAACTTTACTCAAGAATTTAGACATGCAACATTACTCAACAGAAACAAGTATCAACCTCAAGGATAGAGGTGAGAGTTTACCTCCAAGATCATCATAAAAAGGGACGGATAGAATACAATAACTCTAATACTTAAATATTCAAATGGTCAACTCAAGGATAACATCAACTTAATGTAGGAACTCAACTAGTTGATAAACATCATATCTGTATTCAGAAGAAGGTTACCATCTTAACATTTCCATCAAAATTTCTGAAGACTTTAAAAGAAGGATATTGGCATGATATAAGAATAGAACTACTATGTACTAAAAGATCGAACTAGCCTTCAGCGCAACCACTCCCCCCAACTATGCTCTTCTTCTTGAGTTCTAAACTTCATCAATTAAAGTTTTAACTCCCATCATCACCTAAGTCTATTACATACTCTTATCATGTTCAAGCCTAACTCAAAGTCACAAAGTGCTAGCCATAAGAAGATCATACTTCTACCAATCTAATCCATAAGGATTATGTTTTGCACTTTTATGGAGATTTTCTTTTAGAGAATACTACTCCTATACATCTTATTGAAATCCATTGTAAAAGTCATCAATAGCTTACGACTCTCACTTGCTTAATGATGATCACACATTCAAGCTCATCATTCTAATTGCTTTATAGCTTTTTTTTAGAGGTCAACATTACTTAGAAATCTTAAACTTATGATAGCACCTCTACACCCACAATCTTATTAACTCCTATTAGGAGGTATACCAATCTACTCTTACTTATTTGTTATGCATAACAAAATCTCATCTCTTTGTTTTCTCTGTCTGTAACCTTAAATGGGATAAGCATACTCTAACTGTCACTACAAGTGACACCCATTCTCTTTCATCTGTCTCTACTCATCTAATATCATCAACATCACTATCAATACCAAAAGAAAGAATTATTAAAAGGGCTTAGAGTAAAATATCATAAGCATGATTCATTCAGGAAATCTGATATGAGAATATTCATAACATAATATGATGCCACTAGTGTTTTAGGGCCTATCACAAGTTTATGGAACTGTGTATACTGTGAAGCTCAAGTCTTATCTTGTGTAACATAAGGCTGGAAACTATTAGTTCATGAGATAAGATTAGTATTGTTGAATGAAGTTATCACTTCTCACTTTAAGAACTGAACATGAACATGGATCAATATGATGAGCATGGGTCTGGATCATGGGCATGATATCCTTGCATAAGATATGAATAAAGTATCATCATGATGAAGTATAAGGAATATAAGATATAAAAGCGTTGATGCCTCATTCTGATCAACTTATCACTATCAAAAGCTCATTATCTACTTTGGTTTATTACCTAAACATCTCCCCTTTAGCTCAAAGGTCACCTCTCTTAGTTTGTGAACTGATTCTCTTTACTAAGCTATAAGCACAACCCTCTAAACGATTGGAGCACCAGTATACACAAAATGTTTATATCCTCCTATTATTCAATACTTAAAGATATGAAATTTCTGCTAAAACTTTCTTTTGAGATACTAACTTTTAACTTTCTTCATCTTTATAGGCATCTTCCATTACTTGCTACTTTTATTAGCATAATAGTCACTTTTTGTGACACTAATGATCTAAAATCTTCCTTTTTAGTCTACCAACACTCATTTTCTATGTTTACATACATTTGACTGAAGAAAACTTGGACTATACAAGAGATTCCTCATTATCTATAGCTAACCCCCTTTGACCTAACTCTTCAGGGTAAAAAAGAGAATGTAACATTAGCCTACTCCATATTGACATCTCAAATATACTATCTAGGTATCCATGCTAAATCATAAACTTCAAATCTTACACAACTATATACTGTCTTGGATATGCATCTTAGGCTCTTTTCTTATCTAATGACTTAGACTTAATTCACTATTTTCATCTAAAGGTCACATATATTGTACTCGTAACATTACACTTCTTTTTCAAAGTTAAATAATATTTACTCAACCATTTATACCTCTTTACATAGCAAAATTCATAACTCTTATGACTTTTCTTTCAAAATCATGAGCCTAGTTTAGATCTACCATCTTATGCCCTCTGCTCTTCAATTAAACACCTATACTTCTCATTACTAACACAATGCTACATCAACATCAACTCTTTCCTTATTTGAGCATAAACCATCTCATAATAACTAATAACTCTTTATTTACCTTGTTATAGAAGCTAAATGATACTTACTATTTTTTATAACCAAGACTTAGAAGGGACTTGACTTATCACCACGTGACTATTAGCTGCCAACTTCAAGCAATTACTATTCTCACTCTTTATGATTTCTACATCTTTCAAGCTCTAGGATCATTCTACCACATATGGTTTACAAAGGACTTCAATCATTTTCTCTCAAGAGGAGGGGATACTACTAAGTATTTAGAGGCATAACTTAACTTTCCTATAGAGAATAACATTTGCAGAACGATTTAGGGAATAGAGTCTAGAAATACACTATATCTTGCTCTAGCTCAAACACATAATTCATATGAACAAGAGTGCATTATTTTAGATTGATAAACTTAAGCAAGCTAGTTGGCTCCTCTTAAGTCTGGTGCAATCTCTTTACTTTCTGAATTCTTTATCTAAGGGTAACTCATTAATAAGGATCTGGAATTTTATGTTCCAACCACCTTAAGTATGAGAGGTAATCAAACAAATCTTGCAAATGCACGAATCTGGACAAGCTTCTTATAAAGTAACTCTGTTACACGATCTAAAGTGTGAAAATGGGAAAACTTTTCTTAGATGTCAATAGTCCCTCATTTATAGAAGTGGGGCCCTCACAATCATAAATAAGATCCTACAGATATAGTTTCATAAACACCCTAGGACACTTGAATTCTTGCTCTGATACCAAGTTGTCACGCTCCGAGTCTACACCCTGGATATGGTTGACACTCGAAAACCATTGTTGGTCCCTAAGCGAACCTTTAGCCTGACTAACTTACTCAATCAGAAACTTTAACATGCATGCAGAAGCTTTATAAGATGAAGCTTTTAAAATATTTAATAAAACTCAAAGAATCTCAATAATATTTTATACAGAGTCTGAAATACCTTTTCATATAATTAGTAATAATGCTTAAAATATTTGAATGAAAAGATTAGATTGACTTACTAACTCTGTCCATAAAGCCTCTACTACACTAAAAATAGGTGCCACAACAAGACCCACGACTACCTAACTATGAAATAAAATACATAAACGAAACTAGCTAGAGTCCTCTTAAAGCGAAAAGGTCTCAACAACTCCTTTTGAAAAGTTGTCTTACTGAATGTCTGCTATCATATGGATGCCTGAATCTGCATCATAAAATGATGCAACGCTGAAGGGCATCAGTACGTGGAATGTACGGTACGTAAAATAGCTAAAACAAGAAAACTTAAGATTCAATGCTCGAAATCATAGATTTAATGCTGAAAATAATTTAATAACATAAGTAATGTATTAAAGCAAAATATTTTATTTAATGCATAAATAAATGCAATTCTATCTACGTTTGAAAATAATATATACTGTAATTTAGGGAGTTTCTCTAATCGACAATCATCACTATGAGCCTCGTGATAATACGATATCTTGCCCACATTGCCAGACCTATCCCATACCTTGTCGGGGTAAGGGATGAAGTGCTGAGGATCTATATAAACTGGGTCATCTCAGTGGCATCTGAGGAGTTATACATCTGGTAAAATCCTATCCTACATTGGCTATGAGTTTATAGAGTTGGAGTTATCTGAACTTATACCCATATCAGTGTCATTACTTCTCCTTAAACATACACTATGGTCAATAACTGTGAAAATGTCCTACTTTAGCGAAAACTGAAAATCTGTTACTTAAAGCCTTGGCTCGACATATTTTCTATAAACTGGCTTTTGTTTCTCAAAATTGATAATGTTTTCTTATACCTGGTAATGCTTTCCTTAAAAAACAGAAAGTAGTCATGTTCTTTACTGATAAAATAATGCATTTGAAACTATCAAGTTTTCTCAAACTCTGAAATTTATGCATGATGAATAGTAATGCAAAATACCTTAACTAACTAAATTGTTCTTTTAAAACTGACATGCTATGCTCAAAAGATAGTGTAATAAATAGATTACTTGTATAACTCATGCTAAGGTACTTCTTTAATCAACTCATACTTTGAACTGAATGACTTTTCATGAATTCCATAGAGTCGTAATCATATGAATATAATGTCTTATTATTCAAATCTTAACTTGATAATAGAGTAATAGTAAAACATTATAGGGAAAATAATTCTTGAACTAGTTAGAGTTCCTGTAACTGCAGTAATACTTCAATAATTTAAAGAGATGTACTCAACACTGAAGTTATTTAGCATGATAATGATAGAATAACAAGGATTTCATGATAAGGTTCTAGAATTTCTCTATAAAATTATAAGAATGTAATTGACTTGACTCTTGACTAGAATTCTTAATAAGGAGTATTAATTAGGCATGAAAATAGAATTTTAAGTAGTCTTACATACCTAAAAATTGAAGAACAATCGCATCTCAAGGGACCACATTAAGATACTTGGAAACCCTAGCTTCTCTCCTCTTCTTCGCTCAAAGTCCCCTCTTAGTTTTAGCATAATATGACTTAAGAATAGGTTTTGAAACCCTTTTTAGTCCAAAAATGATTTATATTGGTTATGGATTAAGTTTAGAAGGGGTGAAAAAATGCCTAAAATGCCCCTTAAAAGATTTAAAAATTTTGAACTTCGGTGAAATAGGTTAAGGGACGACGCGGACCTGTCGCGTACCTATGCATTTTTTTTCAAAAATTTTCTAATTGATTTTCTAATCCCGTAGAAAATAATGGAATCAAATCTAAGTACAAGTCCGCAACGTAGTCCTATCACACACTCTTTCTGGAATTAAGTTTTCGCATAAAAAATTACCTTTCTATTCGGTTGCTCTAAAAATCAATCGAGATTATTTTTTCACACAATTTTTCATGCTGATTATCGCAATTTCAGCCTCAAATTTGCCATCAAAGTTTGGGAAGACACGTTATACAAGTGTCTTTCATGTAGGGGTATTTTGATAATTTTACCAAGTGTTAGACTTAGAAAATTTTAGAAGTGGAAGAATGAATAGAATGGGAAATCCTTTGGGTATAAGTCCTAATTTAGGTCTCTAAATATCCTAAAAAGACATAGTTTAGGTTTAGGATTGGTGGAAAGGGAAAATTTATCCTTCATTAAATTGTTGAACAGAACCACGAGGGGACAGGAACCACGAGACCCCATATTTGAGAAGAATATCGAATATTTTCATGAGTTATATGGTGTGATGTTGAATACCCTTCTTTATTACTATGATGTAGTTACTAGGGGCATACTTAGTTGCCGTAATATGTTAAGGGGTTGGTACACGCTCCGTATTATATTTTTTTTAGTATTATACATACATGGGTCATGGATGCCCTTGTGGAGTCTACCCACACTTAGCTAAATTCTCACTTTTTTGGATCTCAAATACGAAGGCTTTCTACTAATCATACAAGGGAGTATGGTCCACTCTGTTAATCGGGGTCCTCCTTTCAGTAACTTTAAATTTCCTTCATGTTTGGAACCCTCATCTACGACCCTTTCTACGGGTGGTAGACTGTTCTATGGGTCATTAATGGTTTCGTAAACCACTTTATACTTAGAAATTTTATCAACTTCCTAAGTTTCCCATCCATGAGCCTAATCGATGGCTCATGGTTTAAACCACCGGCTGTGAATAGGGCTTCATAGACTAACCTGAGTACTTCTAGTCCAACTTTGTCTGCACTTCTAGTCACCTAACTTGAGGGTCGTTACACATGGATTCTTTTCATCCATGAACCCAAAGAAAATTCATTTTTTCTATGAATTTATATAAAAGTTTAAAATTTTGATGAATTAATATGAAATTTCATGAATTATGTTTCTACCCATTATTATTGATTCAATTATGCATGAATTGATAATTATTACATAAATTTAAGGTTTTTCATTCAATTGCTCCTAAACTTCATCAAGATTTCATGAAATTCGTTATGAGTTCTTCTATTACAATTTTATTTAATATTTTTTTATAATTATGCATGATTTCATCTAAATTACATGATTTAAATTGATTACTTATGAACGCATGTTTTACCCTATTTACGATCAAGAATTTATAAGGTTCTCATGTGTAAAAACCCTTATATTTTTAATAAAGGGTAAATTGGTAATTTTATCTTTTAATAATAATAATAATAATAATAATAATAATAATAATAATAATAATAATAATAATAATAATAATAATAATAATAATAATAAAGAGAATTAAAGGTGTGACCCAACCCTATTCTCTTGCTATTGTTGCTACGTACAATTGCTTAAGAAACAAAAAAAAAAAGAGAAAACAGAGAGAAGGGTTACTAATTTCTTAATCTCCCACAAGAGACAGTAACGCATAGGAGAATTTTTGGGGGATTCACAATTAAAGTCTAGTACAGGTATTGTGATTTCTTTCACTCTTTAGCATAATTAGATTTTTCCTATAGTACTGGCAGTGCCATGAACTGCTATTAGTGAGAATAAGATAATGGAGTAATCAGTAGGCAATCTTCGGTCTAAACCAACTTTTATGAATTTGAAATTATTGATTCTTGATTGCAAACGGGGGCGACCCTTAGTTGCTGCCAGAATTTTTCTTTTTATCAATAACAGATTTGTACACTTGAATTGATTAGTATGTACTGGGCAGAAAAATTGCTAATTAAGTTTAGTTAGTGATGGATAGACATACCTTTATAGTTATTCATGAGTTAAGGTGTGATATATTAGNATATTAGTATTGCCTATACACTTTTAGCATTTGATAAGTAAAGAAAATGAGTGGATAGACATACCTTTATAGTTATTCATGAGTTAAGGTGTGATATATTAGGGTTTATTTATAAACTTAAAAGTTAGGGGGTAATGAAGCTTGATCCTGATTAGTACATAATTGATATGATCAATCAATTTTTTCCATAGATTGACGCAAGTAGGGGCTGTTTTGGTAAGTGATATTGAGACTTGAGTTTGGCCAACATAATTGATATTCTATAATCAATATTTTTTTGATAGATTGAGGAAAGTAGGGGCAGTTTTGGTGGGTGTTCTACGCGTGCGAGGTTGTGGAACTTGTCATTAATAAGGTAAGTGAGACTTTAAGCTTTAGTGTTTGCTTTTCAAACATGCTTTGAAAAATATAGTTTTCTCTGTCTGATGTATGTGTTGGAACAAGCATGTGCTTGACAGAGTTGATATTTCTTTGATAAACCCTAGATATGCCATATTTGAGAAGAATATCGAATATTTTCATGAGTTATATGGTGTGATGTTGAATACCCTTCTTTATTACTATGATGTAGTTACTAGGGGCATACTTAGTTGCCGTAATATGTTAAGGGGTTGGTACACGCTCCGTATTATATTTTTTTTAGTATTATACATGTTGTCATAGACTTGTCGAGGTGATGGGCTGATCTCTTTCACTGTCATTTATAATAAGTTTTGATTGGGGATCGAATTGAGACGTTTTGTGACTCTTTTTGAATATTTGTTTGAACTTACTGTGCTTATTATAAAGTATATTCTTGTGTATATTATTTATATATATCCGTTGTACAGATGTATTTTTATAACTCTTGTTCCAGGGGTATTAAAGTAGCGATTCGAGGATCTTAGTAGGTTATATTTATATATAGCTCACTTCTTACTTGAATGTCAATACAGATACTGTTGCAGAGGGCGAGACTTGTGGCTAATGAGTTCGTTTTCATGGATTTTCTAACGACGAGTTGAGACTCTTAATGTGAATGTCAATACAGATACTGTTGCAGAGGGCGAGACTTGTGGCTAATGAGTTCGTTTTCATGGATTTTATTATTGAGGTGAGCCTTCGCATTGTTCGTGGAGGCTTCTACTTCAGCTCTATCTAGTATAGTTTATATTTTTCTTCATTTTGGGGTTTGTATGCTCGACAATTAAACTCATATCACTCTATTAGATGCTCTATGATCTTATTGTGGGATTTGAGCTAGAGATATTTTTATTAAGTGGCCTTTTCCTTTCATAAATTGATATGCAAATTTTGGGTTGCTAGTTATACTCTATTGTTATGACTATTGACGAGTTTTGAAGTTACACCTACTATATTATTAGTGTTTGGATAGTTTGGGTGTGTATGAATATTTGGTTCTCCCGATAAATAGTGTGAGTGGGTACTAGTCATATCTGTGGGGTATTTTAGAATGTGACAAAGTTAGTACCAGAGCATAGACTTTAAGTCCCGAATCATGGAGCAGTGTTTGATAGAGTCTTGTTCATGGGTATCTAGGCTCCCATACTTATGACCTTGAGATTATTAAACATTTAGGATGTATTTACTTTTTCATTCCTTATAAAATGCGTCGAGTTGAATCAAGTCTACCTTTTAAATATTTTTCGCAGATGGCTAAGAGACGTGGCTCTTCCTCTGTTGTTCGATCTAATATAGCTGTTGGACGTGATGGGGGATATGGTGTTATCTCCGGTGGCAGTCAGGGTAGGTCTCATCTTACTAGAGCTCGAACTAGGGCATCTCTTGCTCCTCAATCAGGAGTTATGAATGAGGAATGGGCCCAAGTTGTTGTGTCAGAGGAACAGATTATTCAGGATGCCCCAGAGACAGTGCCAGCTATTACACCTACTATTGCTTTACCTACAGATGTTGTGATGAGATTGTTGAATGTGTTAGAGGCATTGGTGCCTAATCAGGGTGGATCCCCAGCTCCTCAGACTACTACCCAAATGCAAGAACAGGATCACTTGAATGTTAATATGACTCAAACACCACATTTGGCCCCTCGATAACTTGGTCATCCAATTGCAACTTCAGGGCAACCCAAAGATCTTAAGAATTTCATGGACCTTAAGCCATTAGAGTTTGATGTGATACCAGCTTCTATTGAGCCTCAGAAGTTCCTTGATCGTTGTGAAAAAATACTTACTACATTGGGGTTGAAAGAGACTCGGGGTGTGAAATTTACAACTTTTATGTTCTTAGGATCCCCAGAGGCATGGTGGACTTCTATTCAGAGAGCTAGAGAAGCAGGGTCACCACCTATCACCTTGTTAGATTTCTCAGCAATGTTTAAGGACATATTTATTCCATTGAGCAAACAAGATGATATGTGATGTTAATTTCATGATCTACGTCAAGGCAATATGACAGTTACAGAGTATAAGGCCAAGTTCACTGAATTGTCTAAGTATGTCCTATTTTTTATTGCAAATCCAAGGGAGAATGTGAGAAGATTTGTGGATGGACTAGAGCACTGTTACCGTAGTCCTATGATGCAAGATATGTGAAATGGTACATATGCAGATGTGGTTGACACTACTCTTCGTTGTGAGTCCTATTAGGAGATAGAGAAAACCAAGCGAGAAAAAAAGAAAGCATCATATATAGATATGATTGACATTGCTCTTCATTGTGAGTCCTATTGGGAGATGGAGAAAACCGAGCGAGCAAAAAAAGAGGTACATAATACAGGTGGATTTAGTGGTGCTCCATCTGGAGGCAAGAGTGGATTTCATCATGGGCAGTCTAGGCCTACTCTGTCAGATTCAGTGGTGTAATCTTCTAAAGTGGTTATCTAGTTAGACAGGGCTAACAATAGATACAGAAGAAGGGTGAAAATTCCTTCCAGTCAAGACACCATCTAAGGTGTTCTAATTGCGGGAGGAATCACAGTGGTCGCTACTTTGGTATTGGTGGTCCTTATTTTACGTGTGGTGAAAGAGGTCATATTGCTAAATTTTGTCCCAAGGGAGATTTTGGTACTGGTCAGGCTACTATACAGGTGTAGAGAAATATGGCAGATACTCAGGCTCAGATTCAGCCAACTAGGGCAGCTCCACAGGGCACTCATAGACAGGGTTGACAGAATGCACAGGTTGGTCAGGGAGCAAGTGGACTACCGAGATTATTTGCTATGGCCAGACAGGATTTCGAGGGATCTAATGTTATAGTCACAGGTATTATTACTGTCAATTCTCATGAGGCATATGCTCTTATTGATCCTGGTTCTACGTATTCGTATGTATCCCCGTCTTTTTCTGTATCTTTAGAACGACGAGTTGAGACTCTTAATGTGCCATATATGGTTATGACTTCAGTTGGGGAGACTTTATCAATAGATAGAGTGTATAGAGATTGTGTTATATATGTGCAGGGTAAGGACACAATAGTTGCTTTATTAGAGTTGTCACTATCTGACTTTGATGTAATTATGGGCATAGAGATTGGGTTATATATGTGCAGGGTAAGGACACAATAGTTGCTTTATTAGAGTTGTCACTATCTGACTTTGATGTAATTATGGGCATAGATTGGTTAGCATCGTGTTGCTTTAGTTGATTGTTATGCTAAGCTGGTACATTTTAATTTCCCTGGAGAACCATACTTAGTATGGAAATGTATGACTCCACTGACACAGGGAAAGATAATATCTTATGTAAAGGCACGCCGAATGATTAATCATGGGTGCTTTGGTTTTATTGCTACTGTCTATGATACTCGATGGGAGGATTTTACTATTGATAGTGTTCCAGTTGTGTGAGAATTTGTTGATGTGTTTCCAGAAGACTTACCTGGGTTACCTCCGATGAGAGAAATTGAGTTTAACATTGATTTAGTGTTAGGCACTCAATCTATCTCTATTCCTCTGTATCGTATGGCTCTAGCTGAGTTGAGAGAATTGAAGGTCCAATTCCAAGAGCTACTTGATAAGGGGTTCATCAGGCCTAGCGTATCACCTTGGGGTGCCCCAGTGTTATTTGTGAAAAAGACAGATGTCACGATGAGAATTTGCATTGACTACAGGCAGTTAAATAAGGCAACAATCAAGAATAAATATCTGTTGCCTTGTATTGATGATCTATTCGATCAGTTGTAGGGTGCTACTTATTTTTCCAAAATTGATTTGAGATCAGGTTATCATCAGTTGAGAATAAAGACCAAAGATATCTCAAAGACAGCCTTTCAAACTAGGTATGGGCACTTTGAATTTTTGGTGATGTCTTTTGGATTGACTAATGCACCTGCAATATTTATGGACTTCATGAACTGGGTATTTAAGCCATACTTAGACTAGTTTGTGATTGTATTTATTGATGATATTTTGGTCTACTCTCGAGATTAGGCTGAGCATGAACATCATCTTAGAGTTGTATTGCAGACACTTAGAGAACAAAAGCTTTATGCTAAGTTCTTTGAATGTGAGTTTTGGTTGGGGTTTTTAGGACACGTGGTGTCACGAGATGGGATTCAAGTTGATCCAAGAAAGGTAGAAGCCATTCGGGATTGACCATGACCTACTACTCCTATAGAGATATGCAGTTTCTTGGGGCTAGCTACAGATAGTTTGTGGAGGGTTTCTCGAAGATAGCCGCTCCATTAACACGTTTAACTCAGAAAGGCATGATTTTTCAGTGGTCAGATGAATGTGAAGAAAGTCTCCAGAAATTAAAGATTGCATTGACTACAACTCCTATTTTGACCTTACCTACAGCAGAGGATGGTTTTACCATTTATTGTGATACGTCTAGAGTCAGATTGGGTGGTGTCTTAATGCAAAATGGTAAAGCGGTGACATATGATTCTCGACAGCTAAAGACTCATGAGAAAAATTATCCAACACATAACTTAGAGTTGGCCGCTATTATATTTACTCTCAAGATATAGCGTAACTACCTTTATGGTGAGTCGTGTGAAGTCTATACTGATCGTAGGAGTTTGCAATACATATTCAAGCAAAGGGATCTAAATTTGAGGCAACAATGATGGTTGGAGCTACTTAAAGATTATGATCTTACTATCTTATATCATCTTGGAAAGGCGAATGTGGTGGCAGATGCTTTGAGTAGAAAGTCTATGGGCAGCTTGGCTTGGATTGCTGTTGAAAAGTGACCTATGGCTAGGGATACTCAGTCTTTAGTCAATCAGGGAGTTTGAATTGATCATACATTTCCTGACAAGTTTCTTGCAGGTATGGTGGTGCAATCATCCTTAGTTGGAGAAGCCAAGGCCTGCCAATACGATGATCCTCAACTTGCTAGATTACGAGATGAGTGTAGAGTGGAGGCGTGAAGTCGTTCTCAATTAATGGAGAGGGCATTTTGCATCGACATGGTAGATTATGCCTTCTCATGGTGGGTGAGGTAAAGCGGGTAATACTTGAAGAGGCTAATGGCTCGCGATACTCCATCCATCCAGGTGCTTCGAAGATGTATCAAGACTTGCGTGATTTGTTCTGGTGGAAAGGTATGTAATTTGATATTTTGAAGTATGTGACTAGTTGTTTGAATTGCCAATAGGTCAAATATGAACATCAAAAACCTAGTGGAGTAATGTTT
>DF357481.1:55613-68403 GCA_000787875.1 Solanum virginianum | reverse complement strand
GATATTATGCTCTGTTCATCCTGTATTTCATGTATCTATGCTTCGACGGTATATTTGTGATGATAGCCATAAGATTAATCTAGAAGATGTGGAGCTTGATGAGAATTTAGCATATGAGGAAGGTTCGATATCTATTCTAGATAGACAAGTGCGACAATTGAGGTCGAAGAAGATATTTTAGTAAAAGTATTATGGCATAATCATCCAACCAAAGAGGCTACATGGGAGTCCAAAGCAGATATGCGAGAGAGATATCCTCATATATGTGACACCTCAGGTATGGTTTTATACTCGTTCGAAGACGATCGTTATTTTAAGTTAGGGAGAATGTAATAACCCTTATATTTCTAATGAAGGATAAATTGGTAATTTTAGCTTTTAATAATAATAATAATAATAATAATAATAATAATAATAATAATAATAATAATAATAATAATAATAATAATAATAATAATAAAGAGAATTAAAGGTGTGACCCAACCCTATTCTCTTGCTATTGTTGCTGCGTACAATTGCTGGAGAAACAAAAAAAAAGAGAAAATGGAGAGAAGGGTTACTAATTTCTTAATCTCCCACAAGAGGTAGTAACGCATATGAGAATTTTTGGGGGATTCACAGTTGAAGTCTAGTACAGGTGTTGTGATTTCTTTCACTATTTAGCATCATTAGATTTCTCCTATAGTGCTGGCAGTGCCATGAACTGCTATTAGTGAGAATAGGATAATGGAGAAATCAATAGGCAATCTTGGGTCTAAACTAACTTTTATGAATTTGGAATTATCGATTCTTGATTGCAGATGGGGGCAACCCTTAGTTGCTGCCAGAATTTTTCTTTTTATCAATAACATATTTGTACACTTGAATTGATTGGTATGTACTGAGCAAACAAGTTGCTAATCAAATTTAGTTAGTGATGGATAGACATACCTTTATAGTTATTCACGAGTTAAGGTGTGACATATTAAGGTTTATCTCTAAACTGAAAAGTTAGAGGGGGTAATGAAGCTTGATCCTAATTAGTACATAATTGATATGATTAATCAATTTTTTTTATAGATTGAGGCAAGTAGGGGCTGTTTTGGTAGGTGTTCTAAGCATGCAAGGTTGTGGAACTTGTCATTAATAAGGTAAGTGAGACTTTAAGTTTTAATGCCTGCTTTTCAAACATGCTTTGAAAAATATAGTTTTCTCTGTCTGGTGTATGTGTTGGGACAAGCATGTGCTTGACAGAGTTAATGTTTCTTTGATAAATCCTAGATATGCTATATTTGAGAAGAATATCGAATATTTTCATGAGTTATATGTGGTGTGATGTTGAATACCTTTCTTTATTATTGTGATGTGGTTACTAGGGGCATACTTAGCTGCCATAATATGTTAAGGGCATACCCATGCTATCGTAATATGTTAGGGGCTTGGTACACGCTGCCGTATTACATTTTTTTTAGTATTATACATGCTGCCATAGACTTATCGGGGTGATGGGTTGATCTCCTTCGCTACCGTTTATGACAAGTTTTGAATGGGGATCGAATTGAGACATATTGTGACCCTTTTTGAACATTTGTTTGAACTTACTGTGCTTAGTATAAAGTATATTCTTGTGTATATTATTTATATATATCCGTTGTGCAGATGTATTTTCATAACTCTTGTTCCAGGGGTATTAAAGTAGCGAGTCGAGGATCTTACTGGGTTATATTTATATATATCTCACTTCTTACTTGTATGTCAATGCAGATACTGTTGTAGAGGGCGAGACTTGTGACTGACGAGTTTGTTTCCGTGGATTCTGTTGTTGAGGTGAGTCTTCGCATTGTTTGTGGAGGCTACTACTTTAGCTCTATCTAGTATAGTTTATATTTTTCTTCTTTTTGGGTTTTGTATGCTCGACAGTTAAACTCATATCACTCTATTAGATACTCCATGATCTAGTATAGTTTATATTTTTCTTCATTTTGGGGTTTGTATGCTCGACAATTAAACTCATATCACTCTATTAGATGCTCTATGATCTTATTGTGGGATTTGAGCTAGAGATATTTTTGTTAAGTGACCTTTTCCTTTCATAAATTGATATGCAAATTTTGGGTTGCTAGTTATACTGTATTGTTATGAGTATTGACGAGTTTTGAAGTTGCACCTACTATATTATTAGTGTTTGGATAGTTTGGGTGTGTACGAATATTTGGTTCTACCGACAAATAGTGTGAGCGGGTGCCAGTCACATCTTGGGGATATTTTGGGATGTGACATCATGAAAGCTTTATGAAAAAATAAATTAAGCTTTTATGATACTCCTCCAGGAGGTATGAATAATTGTGATATTTTCTCACATAAGTATGGATTCGTAATAAAGAAAGGTCAATGCTCACATTACATGAATCATTATGAAATGAGTTATTCTATGACTAATTTTTTATGTAATGGATTGGTAACTAATTATTATCTTTTCACATGTTAAGCTTCATGATTATGATAAGTATTTCATTGGAATTTGACTTAGCATCGAGTAGACTTTGAGGTAAAGGCTTGACGAAGGGAGTCTCTAGTAGCAATCTCTAATCCCATAACCACATGCCACCATAGGATTTTATCTTAATTGACTTGCTAGTGGATCCAAATATAACTTATGTTATGATCCATTTATGGAATAGAGTTTACCTTGACAAGTAGTCTCTCATTTCCCCAATATAGGGGCAACATTAAGATTCTATGTTATAGTTCGCATCGCTTTATTATCCTTTATGGTTGATATTTCACATATGATGACGATTTCTTGTAACTTGTGCTTCTTTAATAGTTTTTGTTATGACTCTTTCTATGCATTGATCATATTCATGTTTCAATTATTCATTAAATGAATTTCTTATCATGTTCTTTATTTTTTGTCAATTGCATATCATGGCTTGTAGCATATTGCATTCTCACATACTCATTACATTCAAGTGTATTGATCACATAGTTCTTTTGCCTATATTGTTCTATAATATAGGTGCAGACTCTTCATCCCACTCTCACAATTAGCTTGGATATTGATAAGCTTTTTGTTGGCGAGTCTTCATATTTTTTAGGATGAGTTTTCTTATACTATCTTTCAAATTTCAGTTTATTTTACATATCGAGTTAGCTAGGGCCTGTCTTAGTAACTTATCTATGATTTAGAGACTAGATATATGTCTGGCTTTGAAGTCCATGTTGTCTTTCGTTCTATTTCTATTCTTTATTGAGATTATTTGATTTCCTTACTTTCTTCTGCATTTTTATATGTTTTACTTACCTTATGTAACCGATGAATGCTAAGAGGCTTGATTGGGATCTTTCGGGGTTCTAATCTTTGACTCGATATGTAGGACCTAGCTTGGATTATAACACTTAAAGAGGTGCATTATATGATTATATGTATCATCGTTGCGCTATATGATACTTTGAATCTCAGTTCGCACATCTAGCTTTAGATACTTCTTTTTAAAAAATATATATGATTTCGATTCACGTGAACCCACTGATTCCCTCCTGCACACACCCTTAAATATTGTTGTTTACAACATATTTTTAAAAGTGATAGAAAGATAAAGTGGAATCATAAATAAAATATGAAGAAACATAATTTTATCGATAAACGAAGTGCGTATGATGTATTTGCAACAAATTTTAAAGTGATTAAAAATAAATTACAATCACATATAAAATATGAAGAAACGTAATTTTATTGATAACAATGTGAGTACAAATCTGTTCCTCCCTTGATTCTTCTCTCATAAGATTTCTTCTCCATGATTCGAGGGCCGTTAGTAGCGTATTTCTCGAACATAGGATAATATACTTTGATCCCTATGGGATTTTTGAGATGCCTTTTTAAGGAAATATAGTACCCTTTATATAGGCATGAATTAGGTTTAGGATAGAGTAGTCTCCAAGAAACCGTAATTGAAATAGGACTCATCTTATTGAATTCTACAAAATTTTGATATCTACAATTGTTTCTCTTCCACATTTAGGTATACTGAGAGGTTGAATATGAAATCATAAAGCAGAAGAGGAAGAAGAGAGGTCTCCACCATCTCTAGTTTAATTTATATTAGTAATATTTCATATCAAATTCAACGTCCTTTATTGCTTATTGAATTTCAATTCAGGTAATGATAGAGACAAGGGGACGAGAAAGGGAGGGAGGAGAGAGGAAAGAGGAGAATGAGAGTTTTAGAAAGAAGAAAGATTTGCTATAAAATCCTAAATATCGCTATGTAATGTAATTTTTTTTAAATTAACTATACATATAATAAATATATAGCACATATTTGTTTTAGTGTATAATTTTTCCTAAAATTTTTGGGATGTGATGCTTTAATAGCTATATTACGGGTTTCTTCATAATAAGATTTTAGTACTTGCGGATTAATGAGATTTGGATAACAAGTGTGAATATAGCCTGCAAGTTGAATAATAAGGATAAAGTATGTCTAAAAAAATATAATGAATAGCAAATATAATAACTCTTTCCATTCTATTTTATGAGGTATTGTTTCATGACTTGAGGGTGTTTAAGAAAAAAAATAGACTTTGAGACTTATGGTCTAAAATAATTTTTATATATTTGTGTGGATGTAAATCATTTCACGAAGAATAAAGGAAAAATTTTAATACTAAATTATTTTTAATTATATTAAGAGGAATTTTTTTTTGACACGGTCGAAAAAGAAAAATATGTAATATAGAAGGAGACAAAAGAGTATTGTTTTCAAGAGTACATGAAAATAATACAAATAATATTTATTGATGAAAGAAGAGCCACATGAAAATTATACTCTTCAAATTTTAGAATCTTTGACTCCACAGAAAATAGTTCACGTGACCTTGTTGGAACCTTCTCACCTATCATATATACTTTCTTAACTCTTTCACAAGTAGGTAAGTAATTTTTATCTAAGCATGAAATGAGCCAGTCATGTATTTATCATTATTATGTGACCATATATGCATGACATCTTCTTACATCCTAATTTTGGGAATAACAATTGGCGCACAACTTTTTGGCAGTTACTGAAGAGAAAGATCTCAAAGTTATTATTTTCTTGGTTATGAAGTTTTTGTTTCCCAGTCAAAAATTTACAATATTCTTTTTCTTTTATATTCATACTTTTGCTTTTAGGAACCATTTTCTAAAGCATATATGTGTTGAATGTCATGATTTCCGCATGAGAATTTACAAAGGATTATATCACTGTGTCACAAAAGCACTTTCTTCTTCCAATATCTTGTTTGGCTTCTTTGGGGCTTTGACCAAAAAAAACAAGTTATTACTTTGTTGGCTGGACATAGAAAAACCATTCTTTAATTGAGAGAATTATGAAGAGCTTATTTTTCAAAGAAAACTTCTCATATAACCTTCCAAATATTGCATACGTTGTGCACATTATTAATGTTCTTCCTGTAATTTAATAGCAATACATAAAATAGAATCTAAGACTAAATTATGTTTAATTATTTGAGTCCACAGAATTCACAATATATATTTAAAGAATTTAATTCTCTCACTGTACTCGAGGTTTGTGAATTATTTCCTCTCAGAATAAAACAAATTAACAATTATGAAGTACCTCAAACTTTCGTAATTTCAGCGAACTCAACGAACTAGCAATGGATTCACACGCAGACTCGAATTATTTTATAAGAAAATATACACAGAAGAAGAGAAATTTCAATGTCAGAAAAAAGCAAAAATGGCCTCTATTCCTAGGCAATGTTGGGTGAGAATTTATTTTTTAAAATAGTTTTAGCTGTTCAAAATAGGTATGGTGTCTTTTGGGAACAAATATGTCTGTTATGAAAGAGCAGTTACACGCAAGTATAAAAATTAGTTAAACTAATTTTGCTTACTAATTTAATTAATCCGTAAATTAATAATTTACTAATTAAATAATTAATTTATAATTCACAAAACAATATCAGAAAAGAAAAATTTTGAGATTGGTTAAATAATTTTTGTCCAAAAAATTTTCAATTGATCATATCATTTGTCGAAGCTTAAGCCGAGCCGAGCAAGCAATGACGACGGCGCGAGGGGGTCCTCTCTATTTGACTCTTTAAGAGTTAGAGAAATTGTTTCCAAATATAAAGAAAAAAAAACTTTTCTTTTATTTTACCGATGAGGGAGAAATCACTCTTCATTTCTCTTTACTTGATTCTCCCCATATTTTCCTTATTCTTTCAATCTTTATTTCCCTTCAATCTTCATTTCTCAATACACATTTACTACTTAAATTCAACAATTAATTGATAAATAATACTTTATAGATGAGCTAAAGGTGTAAATAATTTATGAAGGAAAATATGACTTACCACAGGAATACCTTTTTTGTTTTTATGTTTCATTTTTGTTCTATATAAATCATTCTCAGAAAAGCATCTTGTTTGCTTTTCTCTTTTTGATGCGTGTGGCAATAGACTTTGACGCAAAAAATTTAATAGTTCAATAAGTTTGATATCTAAATTTATATCTCATATTTACCTTTAATTTTTTAAAAAGATTAATAATTTAATTTGTTGACTATCTAAAATTTTAATGAGATTTTGATTTTAATTTTCCACCTTATAATTCATTCTCTCATTTCCTTTTCCTCTGCTTGCAATTTTTATTTTCTACAGGGAAAAGAGTAAACAAATGCCTTTAAATTATATGAAATGAATAAAAATGTCTTTAATTTATACTTTGATTCAAAAAAATACTTGTCGTTGATACTTTGATCTAAAAATGTTCTTATTGTGTTACTAAATGGGTCAGAAATACCCTTCTTTAAATATATATATTCCTTTTAAACATATTGTGTTTTTAATAAAAACTCACATTAACTAATAAAAATGTAAGAAAATAATTTTTTAATTAATCATATTTTATCAATTAAAATAGAACATCGTACCCCTGTAACAAATAATATATGTCATAAATATAAGATCATATTAAATGCAACATTAACTTTTATTTAGATAACATTAAAAATATTAATTATAATAAAGCAACAAAAAGTAACTTTTAAGTTTTTTTTTCTCGAATTGAAGTAGAATAAATTAGAAAAATAATATGTTTCAAAAATAAAATAAATAATAAATTTATTCTAAAAGGAGTATTTTTTTAATCAAAATATTGACAATAACGATATTTTTGACTAAAGTATAAATCAAAGATATTTTTATTCTTTTCAGATGATATTTTTGACCTTTTTTCCTTCTTTAAAAGAAAATTAGAAATGGATATAAGCATCTAACAGCGCAAGTATTTAGAAAGCGACAAAGTTCATACATGACAGAATGCCACGCCACAGAACCACTAAAGTATAAGTACCCAAAAATAACAAAAGAGATAATATTTTATTAATTAGATGACTATATAAGAAAAAGGCGAAGCTTTAAAATAATTAAATGACCATACCAACACCTTTTTCCACCAATAATTTCCCACAAACTAAAGTTAAAGAAGTGCACCGTCTTCTACAGTTTGCACCATGATAAAAAGCCAATAATAAAACAAAAGGCTTATATCACTTAAAATTAAAAGAGACAATAACAGAATAAAGCACTCCTAAATATAGAATTAAATTATAATCACGCTTAGCAATGTTCAATTATTTTATCATAAGAGAATCTGTTCAAGAAAATGACATGGTTCGTCGCAATTATAGATAGCAAATAATTAGGTGTAATGAATGAAATTTCTTTTACATCCATCAAAGATCAAGTCCTAATCAATCAAATAATAAATTAATTAACAATTTACCTTGTTCATTATTAGTCAGTAAAGACAATAACAAGCTCAAACATGTGTCCTTACGTAAAACTTTCCCTCCATTAATGGGGGTAACGGTCATATATTTGTCTGTAGCATAGGGCCCCCTAAAGACTCAGAATTTGGCAACATCACGAGCAAAGAATACAGAAAAAGCCACTCTACTACTTATCTGTAAACAGTATTTTGCTCCTTTATTCTTCTTCTTCATGAGGCCAAAAAGTCACATAATTCAATGGCTTCTGTATCTTCTTCCTCTCCTCCAGTATTTTCATATGATGATGATAAACTAGACCTTGAGTCGGTACATGGAGTCATCGCTGTTATAAATCAGCACATAACTGCATTGCTTGCAGATACAAAATCTTGGAAATCCTTGAAATTGAAATGCAGTTCCAAGCTTGATGTTTGTAGTAATAGAGGGTATCTCGAGTTCTCTGAGCAGTCGATATTATCGAATCTTTATTGGGGGATAGAGAGTATAGAAGCAGCACTTGAAGCAAAATGGAGCCAAGAGAGAATGTCAAGGCTGCAGAATTCAGAGAACATGCTTCAAGTGCCAGCCTCACTTGAGGAACAAGGAGAAACAGCAGGAATTCCAAACAGTTATCTGACAGCCTACTCTTACTTTTACCTCTCTATTGTTAGAAAGCTCCAAGGGGATGAGTGGCAGGTTGCTATGCATTTTCTTCAAGCTCTTGTGGTTTCTCCTCGGCTTCTTCACACTGAGATTGCTACCCAACTCTGCACACAGTTATCTGTCTTATGCTTTGAGCAGGAAACACGGCTTAAAGATGAGAATGAGATCTATGATATGATGGTAAAGATGGCCAGGAGGTACAAAGCTTGGCTTATGTATTATCAAATTATGTCTTCTGGTGACGCTGGCTCTCTGAGGAATGGTGAAGTCAGCAGCATCCCTTCAACTCAACATGAATTACAACAGATAATGTATGTTTCTCAAACTATGTTATTAATAAACAATCCATATATTAAACTGCACACTACATTTAGCAATTTCAATAATAAACATTTCAAATTTCTGTGGAAGCCAATAATATCTGGTGAAGACAATTAAAGACCTACAAGAAAGGATTCGATGATTATGACCAACTGTAATTAATCTTTAGCACTTTCATGACTCCAAGCTTTAAAAGTGACATTTCAAAAGCACTGGATTGGAACATTCAGTAAGCTCATTCTCATCCAAATTGTTTCTGTTTAACAGGAGTAACAAGTCCATAAGCACGACATCTGCACATTTATGTAAGCATGGAAACAAGCAGTGCAGCTGTCCAAATGTAAGTATAACTGATCCTCTTTGATAATAGGAAATCCAATCTAAGTCTCTGCACGATACCACAAAATTCTTCCTCAGACACATTACTTGATGTGGTTATGCCATGTAGAGTAGGCTGTATGAACGTTAACAAAATGGAAATAATGAGAAAATGGAAATAAAAAGGAATCCCTGCAGTAGTGGTCAAGATAAGGGTAACAAAATGTACAAGTTCCCAAATACAAACTTGCGTTGGTGTTTTCTCACCTTTCTCTATTTATAGTCAGCCGAAGGTCCCTATTCTCCTGATTATTGTTTCAGTTTGTATGACTTTCAAATTAATAGCGCATGAATGCAGTTTGAGAAGGTGCATCCTTTTAATGCACAAAATGATGCTAAGGACAAGGAAGAAAAGATGATTATCACATCCAACGAGTCCATACAGCAAAAACAGGTAGCTATTACTGAACTAAGGAGTGGCATAGCAGAAATACCCAAGAACTCAACCACCAAATGCGTCAAGGATATATTGCTTGATTCAGAGTCAGAGACACCAATCTACTTGGATTTCAGTGACAGCAGTTCTGCAAGTGAAAATTTTCATGAGGTAATATCTTGATAAAGACAACCACGAAAAGATAAGTCGAATTGAATAGCCATTTGAAAACTAAACAATGCACAAGCATGCACCACTATGTTGTCCTTTCTACCCTTTTAGCACACAATCTCATCATCTTTTTGATTCAGGAATACGCAAAAGACATGGAAATCACTTTAAACTGGAGCCAAGAAAGTCAGCAAACGGAGGATTTGTATCAGTTCAGTCCCCACTCACCTGTTTTAAGCTTTAGCCTGATACCTTAGTAGTTCTGATATTCACACTGACTCAACTAACTCAATGAATGCAGGAACCAGAAGTCTTCTCACTCCTCATTGTTTTTGCAAAGCTTGGTTTGTAAATCGCAAGTTTCTGTACCAAGACACAACGAAGTAAGCACAGCAGAAATCACTAACTCGCTCTCCAGAAGATTGTCCAGTTCATTTAGTCATACTGATTTATCAGCAGAAGGAATCAGAGACCTCAAAACACACATACATTTGAGTGGTAACAATGAAGCAGCAATAATGCAACAGGGCTTACAGATGATTGATAGTAGATCCGACAGATATCCAGTGTCCATGACTTTATGTGATTATCAGCTTTGCAAAACACAGCACCCAAGGATTTCTTCACGGCAAAAGAACAGGTGCAAAAGGACCTTAAAAGAAATATCTGAATATGCTGAAGAAAATTCTCAAGCAGAACAAGCAGCACTACTTGAGAAAATAATTTCAAAGTTATGTTTCTCAGAAGAGTTTGGGGATAATAAAGACTACACAGTTGACCTTACAACAATATATGAATTACTGAACAACAAAACAGGACTCAAGTATTCTTTGCTAAAAGACATAATTATTGATCAACTTCTGAGGGCTATATCAACATCCAGAGAAGAACATGTGATACGAGAATCGGTATCAGTCCTATCAATTATTATTTCAAGGAACAGATCACTGGTTGATGACGTGAAGAGGAAAGGGTTACAGTTGAATCATTTAGCAACTGCTCTTAAGAAAAATGTTCACGAAGCGGCTATACTAATTTACTTAATAAACCCATCTCCTGCAGAAATCAAGACATTAGAACTTTTACCATGTCTTGTGGATGTGGTCTGTGCTTCAAACAATTACAAACGTAGCCTAAGAACACTGCGGATAACACCTCCAGCGGCGTCATTGATGATTATGGAAGCACTAGTCACTGCATTCGACTATACATCAAGTGAAACACAATTAGCTGTGATCAGCTCACCCAAAGTACTCTCAGGGCTCTTGGATGTCTCAAGAAACAACAACCTGGAAGAGATTATTGCTCTAGCAGCTGTTCTTATCAGATGTATGCAATTTGATGGTCAATGCAGAAAGCACATAAACCATTCTGCTCCACTGGCCCCATTTATCTCTCTTTTGAGAAGCAACCATGAGCGTGCAACATCAATTGCATTGGAATTTTTTCATGAACTGCTGAGAATTCCAAGGTATGAAATATCTACCTATTCACCATTTTCTTTCTCCTCTGCTGGGGTAGCTAATGACCTTGACATTGATGATTGATCACAATGAGAATTCTCAAAGAATATGAAATCTGGATGGTAATCATATGTAAGCTAAGATTTGTTCTTAGAAGCAAAACAATGACACCTTTCCCAATGTTTTAATTCACCATAATTTGTTATCTTGTTAATGAAGAAGACTGAAAGAATCCAACGACTCGAATTATTTTCTCACCTAAAAAATGTATGTGCCCTAATTGAACAAAGTGACCATAAACAATATCTTCTTCCTTATACAGCATACTTCTCAGAAGTAACTTACTGTTTACTTTATACCTTAAAGATATGATAAAAAGGACTTCAGAACATATTCAATCTCTTTCGCATCAGGTCATCAGCCATTGAGCTGCTGCAGAAAATTCAGCAAGACGGAAGCAACAACAATATGTGTGCATTATTGCTTCTCATCCAAAAATCACAACCAGAGTACAAAATTTTGGCAGCAAATTTGTTGCTTCAGTTAGACATGCTGGTAAGCATATTGAAGTGCTTTCTTTCGAAATATCTGGAAAAAATGTGTCTACGAATAAAAGGACAAGCAGGTTTATGTAACTAAAACACCTCAATAGAACAGCATACGTGGAACTTAGAATCTCCTAAACATATAGGGATATCACGAAATTCATGATATTGGGTGCTGAAGTACAAAAAGAAAAACCAAAACAAAAAAAATTACATTTATAGCTTAAAGAAAATTACCACAAAACACCACACAGAAGAAAACCTGGAAATGTTTATTTTCTTTTATTCTTTCTATAACCATAAAATCACAATTTACCTATAACTGGTTTCCGTTCCCAGGAGAAACTAAGGTTTTGCCAATCCATATATCTTCTACATTTAATTACAACGAAAAGGTGTCACCATGAACCTTTGACTATGATAAATTTTCAGGAAGAAACATCAAGTAAATTTGTATATAGTGAAGATGCTATGGAAGCCCTACTCGATTCATTGGCATGTGAAGAGAATTCCGCAACACAGGCTCTATCAGCGTTCATCCTATCCAACCTTGGTGGAATCTGCTCTTGGTCAGGAGAACCCTACACAAGCCCATGGTTGCTTAAAAAGGCTGGTTTGACTTCAATGCCTCACAAGAATATGATAAAGAATGTTGACTTTGCAGATAAATGTCTACAGGTAATTTGTGCTTTCAAAATTCAATGTAACCCGATGCTGTGTAAGATCACATAGATATTGATGATCTAGGGATGATTTAGTATTTAAGTTTGATCTCAACAGTCCTAAGCAATGATTTTTGTGGAACTTACATTATCTTTTCAATTTTTCATATTGATGATCTAGGGATGATTTGACACTTCAAGTTTTATCTCAACAGTCCTAAACAATGATTTTTGTGGAATTTACATTATCTTTTCAATTTTTCATCCTTATTCTTTGAGATACAGATCTCCAGTCCTATTAGATATTTACCTATTCTGCTAGAGAGTTGCTGGGGTTCTTGTCTTTTCCAAACTAACTCATGGTGATAGTTGTTTTGCCTTTTAACGTAAAAAGTAATCCTCTATCTCCTCTGCCATTTCCCCAATATACCCATTACTCCCCCCCCCC
>DF357481.1:38034-55533 GCA_000787875.1 Solanum virginianum | reverse complement strand
CCCCCTCCTCACCCAGTTTCAATTTGTTTAGGCACTAAGATCCACACCTAATTTGGCTACCATGTAAGTTTTTACAAATCCTTGAGACAAATATCTATCAGAAACAGTCCCTATACTTCCCATGGTAGGGCTAAGGTGCGTACACTACCCTACCTTGGCCCACTTGTTGGATTACACTGGGAATATTTTTATAATTTTTTACAATCTACCGCACCCATGAGTTGTTTAGTTGTTCTAAAGACTCCATGAACTAACAGGACATTGGCATAGAAACATGGTGCAGCAAAGTAGCAAGGCGCTTCTTAAAGTTTGGAAGTCCTCTATTCCATGCTTTAGAGCAAGGACTTAAGAGCAAATCAAGGAGTACCTCCCGAGATTGTCTTGCTGCTACTGCATGGCTGGGGTCTGAAATAACAAAAGCCCCTGATGACTTGAGATATGCAGCCTGTGAGATCTTACTTAGTAGAATTGAGCAATTTGTTCATCCAGGACTGGAGCTTGAAGAAAGGCTATTAGGATGTCTTTGTATCTATTATTATACTTCCGGAAGAGGTAAATGTCTAAATATGCATTAATTTTAAATTAGAAGTTCAGAAAGTAGTCTGAATCTTGAATCAAAATAAGGAATCACTGTTAGCTTCTCAAAGTTTGTGAAGCATAAGTTGAGCCTCAATAGAGGAAAAGACATGAATGGCAATGAAACAATGATTTTGTTTCACCAATTCAACATAAACCTCCCTAGAGAGTACTTATGGCTGGAAACTGAAGAAACTTGTGATAGACTGTAGAATGAGTAGAGGGCATCAGCTGTGAATGCAATGATAATTTGACAAGACAGTCACTGCTTGTCTCTAATAAATTTCAATAATAAGCAAAATGAGGGCATGTGGAAAGTCCAAATTAAACCTGTGTAAATTGTACACATTCCTCTTTAATTCATAGTCCCAAAAATCACCAATTTTAACGTCGGTTAGACACAATTTTGTCTGCTTTCTGTGCCACCTGTGTACAATTAACTTAGCTTCACTTCAAACATATGTTTATTTCTTCTTGGATGTCACCTGTGTGCTTAAGTTGACTTGCTTTCACTTCAAACGTGCCTGAAATGGAAAACTCTTACAGGGATGAAAAAGCTAGTCAACTTTTCAGAAGGAGTTAGAGAGTCACTAAGACGCCTTTCCAACATCAGTTGGATGGCAGAAGAATTACTTAAGGTTGCTGACTATATGCAGCCAAACAAATGGGTAAGTAGACATCAGTTTTCTTTCTTATATATTGTGGCTGTATGTGATGTTAATATCACCATAATGCAAACCATTTGTACCAGTCATCTCCACCTGATCATCGCATCTATACAAGTGAATGTATAGAAATTGCATCATAAACAAGTAAACTATCTAGTTGTTAAATGTAACTTCTTATCAATTAGCCACATCCTTGGAAGAATTGTAACAAGGTTGGCAACTACATCAGTTAATAAGTTAAAATAAATTCCATAGTGTCAAATAGACTACTAGGACTTTTTCCTGCATAGGAAGTGAAATTTGGCCTTTACCATTAAAATGTAGAACAATGATTACAGAGAACTTCAAAGGCAGAGAGGCATTAAAAAATTAGAGATCCATTTAAAGATGAATGTGTACAATCAATCAAATTGACCTCAATCTCAAACTTGTTGGGGTTGACTATGTGAACCATTGGATTCATGTAACAGGAGAAAGATTCCCCATTTGAAACCATTTCACTCTTATTCAGGCCAATTTTCATATAATATCAAATGTTTGTCTTTTAAAGGCAAATTAAGGGTAATGTAAATCTAACAACATACTTAGTGAAATCCTACAAAGTAGGGTCTGGGGAGGGTGAGCGTAGTAGACCTTACCACTACCTCATGGAGATAGAGAGGCTGTTTCCGCAAGGCCCTCAGCTCAAATGCATTTGCCCCATGTAAAAGAAGGAAACTGTAGATATAAAATAACGGCTAAAACGAAGAGAAACATCAATTCTACAAGAAAAAAACAATGAAAGTAGTAAAATAATCGGAAAGAGCAATAACAACACAACCATAATAGTACAACTAATCCTATGACACACCTAAAATTGTTACAAGACAAGACGACATTCTACCCTACTAATCTTCTACCCCTACTAATCTTCTATTGTACTCTAATATGTGATCTCCATTTCTTTCTATCTAAGATCATGTCCTCGGTAATATGAAGCTGCACAATCCTATCTAATCATCTCTCCCCAATATTTTTTCGGTCTACCCCTACCCCTCCATGTAACCCCTAAATCCAAGCTGCCACACCTCCTAACTGGGGTGTCAACACAATTCCTCTGCACATGCTCAAACCATCTCAGTCTAACTTCTCTCATCTTGTCCGCCACAGAGGCCACTCCCACCTTCTCCCGGATAACCTCATTCCTAGTCTTATCACTTCTAGTATGTCCACTCATCCATTTCAATATCCTCATCTCCATAGCTTGCATATCCTAATAATATAAGTTTTTGACTGACCAGCACTCCGCTCCATATAACGAAGACTATCTAATCACCATTTTATAGAACTTCCTTTGAGTTTAGGAGGTACCTTGTTATCACACCATACTCCAGAGGCAAGCCTCCATTTTATCCATGCTAGCCCAACGCGATATGTGACATAATCGTCGATGTCCCCACTACTCTGGATGATGGACCCAAGACATTTAAGCTCTCTCTCTTGTGAATAAGTTGAGTGTAAGTCTCACTTCCATGACCGCATCATCCATCGCAACACTGAATTGTAATATTCTATTTTGGTCCTACTCAATTTGAACCCTTTAGGCAATAAGTTGACTAAAAAAGACTCATGGCAAAACACCAACATAAAACACAATGAAGAAACAAATGTTTAAGAAGATGCAGGTCTGAAACTAATGACACAAAGGAAACTAGTCCCTTAATATAGTGTGATGGGCTCCCGAGTTGCACCTGAGTGAAGAATTCCAAATGAAACAAATATGTTTATAGAGATCACCTGAGTCACAGGGGCGGCTCAAGAGCATTAGGGAGGTTTTATTAAGAGGCTTCAAACTAAATTGGGATATAAAATTTTTGATTTTTTGAAATAAAATTTATAAATAGTAAACAATTTCAAATATTTAAAAAATATATATGATTGTCATGCTCAAAAACAAAAAAAGTTAACTAAAACACATAATTGAAATGAATAAAAGGGGTATTATTAGAATGTAATTAAAAATCAATGAATATTAATCACATTTTCTAAGTAATTCTTTTTTTAAAAAAAATAAAAAAAAAGATCTGCTATTATTTCATCCTAACTTTTCGAAAACATGATACAACTTTCCTTATTAATTTGTTTAAAAAATGACAACTTTTCATATCTTAAAAAATAATTTTAACTTTAAATCTCATTTTATTTCTAATGAAATGATTTATAACCACATAAATATTTATAATTTAATTTAAATCACAATTTCGATCATATAAACTTGGATGAAAAAATGAGGCCTTAAAAATTTGGGGCCTCAAGCCCTTGCTTCACTTGGTTGGCCCTTGAGCCGGCACTGCTGAGTCAACACCAGTAATGGAGGTGTTGTGTTGTCATGATGCATGAATGAGAAATAAGTACTCCCTCCGTCCCAATTTACATGACATTGTTTGATGAAGAAAGGAAGACTTTTGAAGTTTGTAGTCTAAAACAAGTCTTAGACATGGTGTGGTTGTAAATCATCTCAGTAAGAGTAAAGTGTGAGTCATTTGTTTCGAATATAGAAATGTGTCATTTTTCTGGGATAATCTAAAAAAGAAAGTGTATATAAATTGGGACATAGGGAGTATATGTGATGACAGTATTATTCATTTCTAACTCACTTTTTCTTGACTATGGTAAGAGCAGAGAATATCTTGTGTTCACACACAGATTCTCGAAATGAGTAGTAACCATAATGGAGCAGTAACATCGCTCATGTATTACAACGGAGAGCTTTACAGTGGACATGCAGATGGTTCAATCAAGGTTAGCCACTTTTATGTGCTTCATACTTGTTGCCTCTAATTTAACAATGAAGACAATGAGCTCTTGATAAGTTGTACTCTGGGATGATATATGTATTTGAGGTGCTCATTTGTAATGTAATATATCTGATGGTTTTACATAGGCATGGGACATCAAAGGACAAGAAGCAATACTTGTTCGGGACATAAGGGAGCATAAAAAGGCAGTGACATGCTTTTCAATTTCCGAATCAGGGAATTGCCTGTTGAGTGGTTCTGCTGACAAAACAATAAAGGTAACCAGTAACCAATCAAACTTTATGTTAACTGTGACTAAAGGGCATGCTAAAATGGATGAGTTTTTCTTTTTTGGCAGATCTGGCAAATGCTTGAAAGGCGGCTTGAATGTATAGAGACTATACTGACGAAAGATCCAATTCAAAATATTAATGCACATGGAGAAGTGATTTTTGCAGTTACCCAGAGCCACAAAATGAAGGTCATTACATTCCCTAGCAATTGGAAAGCCAAGTTCTGAAACAATTTTTAAGATGCTATATTCATTACCAAGACTTGCTTTTTTATAGGTGTTTGATGAATCACGGAAGGCCAGTAAATATTTAAAGAATAAATCCATAAGGTGTGGAACATTGACAAATGGAAAGCTGTATGTAGGCTGCACAGATTCAAGCATACAGGTCAGGATCAGATCTTGTTTCAGAGTCACACTATACAGAACTGATTGACAGATATATAATTACTCAATACAGGAGTTAGCTATAGCAAACAGTAGGCAGCAAGAGATCAAAGCACCATCAAGGAGCTGGAGCATGAAAAACAAGGCTGTGAACTCATTAGCTGTATATAAGGACTGGCTATACAGTGCAAGTTCAACAATTGAAGCTTCACATATAAAGGTAACAAATCCAACTTGTTAATGTGGAGAAAGTACCTTTTCATTGACACCACCACTGATGCAGGACTGGAGAAAAAACAAGAAACCCCAAATATCAATGTCACCAGAAAAAGGAGCCAATGTGTTGGCAATGGAAGTAGTGGAGGACTTTATATATTTACTTTGCAGTACGTCAATGAGCTTCATCCAGGTACTGGCGTATCTTACATAGAAATTGACTTAACTGATTCCAAACGGAAAATATGAATACTTGATGAAAATCACTGGGACAGTATATGATCCAATCACACATATATGCTCATTACTCCGACTCAAATTTACCATTTTAAGTAGGACTTCATCTCTAAGCAACCTGCTGCATACTAACCCAAGAATACATGACGCAAGCAGATTTGGCTGAGAGGAACGCAGCATAAAGTTGGAAGATTATCAGCAGGGAGCAAGATAACAAGTCTTCTGACAGCAAATGACATAATTATATGTGGTACAGAAACAGGAATGATAAAGGTTTGTCTATTCAACTTACTCAAAAACGAAGAATTATTAAAGGCAAATGGAAGTTCTGACACTCCACATTACAGAACAAACATGTTTATCATGTAATACATAACAAATGCACATGTGGAGTGTCAAAACTTCCATAACCCTTCTTTGTTAATTCCTTGCTTTGACATGTCATCTTAAAAATGGCAGGGTTGGATCCCCCTGTAGTGGTATATTCCATGTACAGAATAAGTCTAGTTTTTCAAGTTAGTCATTTTCACCCTGTACAGAAGGAGGAAGCAGTATGATTTAGAGAGAACAACCATACAAATGAGTGCAGTGTAATTATATCATTTCACTTCAAACAATTCTACATGCCATGTAAATCAATGGTAAGCCTTTTTGCTTCTTTTCTACTTAAAAAGTAGAGGATCAATCTTTTCAACTCCTAAATGTATATCACAAAATTTGACGGAACATACTTTGCATACATAATCTTCTTTCCTTTAAGGAAATACAGAATCCTTTCGTCACAGAAAATGTAATAATTAATTTTCAAATCAGATATCCATATCAATTCGTGTAACTAAAGAAAAATAAAAATTAATCGGTGAAGAGAGAATCTAAAAACTGAGATTCCAGTAGCTTTTCTCTGGTCCTTTCCAAGTGTGCCTTGAACACTCAGAGTTCATTCACGTTATGACATGTTTCAACATTGGATTTTTTTTTTAATTGTCCATATTAGTCATGTACTCCCGACATTTTTTTCAATGTTCAAAATAGTTGAATTGTTCAAAGTTCAAAAAGAACTTTTGAAACTTTTTCCATATTTGCTTTCATTTATTAAAATTTTATATTTTCTAGAAGATAAATTACACTACATATTTATGATTTCACAAGGGGTAATAGTGAAAAATATAGTGTAAATTGTAGTTTAGTGGAAGTCTTTTATAAGTGTGAACCACGCCAATTAATAAAAAGTGTATAAAATTAAATAGTGTATAACTTATACCATTGAGCATATATCTATAGATAATTACGTAAACATAAATACAGTATTCACGCATTAGGATTCTAACTAAATTTGAATCAAACACTATAGGATCCATTTATGGATAGAGCTAGGATTCTAACTAAATTTGAATCAAACACTGTAGGATTCATTTATGGATGGAGCTCCCAACAAATTTTTTTCCATACTCAGGGCTCGAATCCGAGACCTTTGACTAAGAATGGAGCAATCTCACCGTTGCACCACAACATCTGTTGATAATTCTATGTTCTTCTAACGTTCAAGGAAAAGAATATCTCAATTTATCAATAAGTTCTAAATTAATGTCATGTCCTATCTACCTTGATATGAATTATAATAAATACGTTCATATATTTACTTTGAATATCAATTTATAGTTCCTTTGAATGGAATGTAGAGTCGTATTCTGAAAGTTTCTTCAATTTCTAAATAAATACATATATTCCTTCCAAGCATGCATATATACAAACAAAAATTGAATCCAATAAAAATGCAGATAAATTATCAACCAACATGCATAATATTATGAAAGAGAAAAAATATTTGTTACATCTAAGTGTGTTGATTTAACGTAAATAAAAATTTACTCCTTATGTAGTTAATATGTGTATCAAAATTATTGTCTGATTGAAATTAGTATTAAATTATAGATCTTTATATTTTGTTTGTTAATTTGTTTCAATTCTAATTTTGATCTTTCTTCCATTCCTAAATTTGATCTTTTTTCCGTATTTCTTGGAGTTTTTTTTTTTTGACAAGTTTTAGACTTTTTTTCTTTTGAGACGTTCACGTTTTATTTTATTTTATTTTTTTTTTACAAAAATTGATCATTATTTTAAAAAAAAAAATTTAATTATTTTTTTTATCAAATCTATTTTTCCTTTTTTTCTGGACGTTTTCTAAACTTTTTTTTTTGGATTTTTTTAAAAACTTTTTTCTTATTATTATTATTTGAAAGTTTTTTTGGATTATTTTCTTTCCGGATCATCAAGTATATGTTAGTTGAAAAGGAATTTTTTGTGTAAAAATTTAACAAATAAGAAAATCTTCTCCATCTATTATTATATTTAATAATTAATATTATTTAAATAATAATATAATAATTAAATTATTATTTTAATTTTTTAATTATTTTTTTTGGACCAAATTTATTTTTCCTTTTTTCTGGACGTTTTCTAAACATTTCTTTTTTTGGATTTTTTAAGAAACTTTTTTTCTGTTATTATTATTTGAAAGTTTTTTTGGATTATTTTCTTTCCGAATGATCAAGTATATGTTAGTTAAAAAGGGATTCTTTGTGTAGAAATTTAACCAATAAAAAAGTCTTCTCCATCTATTATGTTTATTATATTTAATAATTAATATTAATAAAATAATAATATTATAACTGAAAAAAGGTGAAAAAACAATTTTATCTAAAGAGAAGTCTCTTAATGAAAGTTCAAATTCATATTTTTAATATAGTATAGATATAGATATTAATAATGTAGGGTTTATTTACACAAATTAAGTTATGTAAAAGTTAATTTTTTATTTTTATTTTTTATTTTTTATTTTTGGTGTTAATTTAATATTAAAAATTAATAAATATTAGTATATATTTTATAAAAATAAAAAAATATTTTATAATTATATTGTTGGCCTTTCTTATTTTTGTATGTATTTATTTTTTCTGCATTTTTGTTTAGGCAACAATTTAGTTAGGAATTTTAGGTGTTACATTCTTAACTTTCTCAAATAGTTGAATCAACTCACGCGCGTTATGTACTTTTTCAGCATTTTTATGTTCCAATGTTAGATACAAGAATTTTTATTTATTTATTTATTTATTATTGAATGGATTATTATAATTTATAAGCATATGTATGAATATTGTTGTCAATAATTTGAGTGTCTACTATTATTTGCAAAATAATTATGGAATTACATTAAATCAAACTTTCAGCTTCGTCACATTAGAGTAATTCATTCATTTGAATTTTCACATACTCTCTTGTTCTAAAATCTAGAGCGTCTAGTGTACAAGCAACAAAATAGAGTTTTTTGTAAATAATATGTAGAATCCAACAAATCTAGCATACATCATTGAGCCAAATCAAAATTCTTGTATTTTATGATCTCAATGAACTGAACTAGACTCATCTTCATTTAACGTAAAAAAAAAAAACTTATATAATTCATCGATAAATTAACAAAAATGGCTCATAAAATAGAGAAAGATCAAAGAGAACAAACTCAAGATATATCATATTTATATAACGCAACCTCATGATGTTTGTAGGAGAACCCTAAGAAGGTATGAAAACAAAGAACATGCTTCAATCTCAAGCAACAATTATTCAATTGTATTTTTTTTTCAAAAGATGTCTCTTATTTTAACTATGTTTTTTTAATCAAATAGTAAAGCACCAAGCTTTAAAATCCAAGTATCGGCACTAATGATATACAATCAATTGAAATAATAGTATTAGAGTAATCTTCATTTTCTTCTGACCTTTGTGATCACTTCAGCTTTCGAAATTTGAAAAAAAAAAAGAATTGAATACAATTTGAGAACAGAATATATTAAAAAATAGCTCAGGAAAGACGATTATGAACTTACCATTAAGTCAATATTTTCTGCAATTTGAAAAGCATCTTGGTTACTTATAAAAAAACTAATGTGGAATTTCTTATATATGCATTTGTTATAAAAAAAAACAACCCATTTTAAGCGACAATATTTTACTTTACTTCTGTCTTCTTCTATTAATAAGCCAATAAAAGTGGGACTAACACAACAATAATTGATTCTACTGTAAGCTTTATAAAGTGTATTATATAAATTTGGGCTTATTTTATTGTACATTCTTTTAATGTTCTTTCCCAGTCAACACGTGTTTGCTATTTTTTCCAGCAAATCACTTTTGCTTGACTACTTTGGTTCTCATTCTCTTCTTTCATATTCCAATAATATTCACTTAGAGAGGGCGAAGAACTATTTGATAAGGAGCAACATTTTAGCCAAGGAGTTGAAGTTAACGTTAGAGAGAGATAAAGAGAAAATATAGCCAAAAATTAATAATGCCTTCGTTACATGCCAAGGACCTGAATGTGTCTTGTTTATAAAGAAGTTATAAGTACATGACTCTTTAAATTATATTTACAATAATATCCTTGTCACCCTCCCTCAATGTGAAGTGGAGGAACACACATGAAGATTGGCTCGAAACTCCTTGAATTTTGTAACAGAGACAGCTTTTGTAAAAACATCAGCAAGTTGTTGTGAGGTGGGAACATGGGAAACAATAAGGTCACCTTGAGTAATCTTCTCACGAATAAAATGATAGTCCAATGCAACATGTTTTGATCTGAAGAGGAAGACCGGATTATGTGCAAGACGAATGGCTCCAATATTATCACATTTGTCAAGTATAAGAGTTCGAAGATAAATACCCAAGTCATGTAGGAGGAATTGTATCCATATAGCATCGGCAATTGCAACAACTAGAGCACGATATTCAGTTTCTGTGCTGGAGCACGCAACACTTGGTTGTTTCTTTGTAGGCCAAAATATTAGATTATCACCACGGAAAATACAAAACCTAGAGGTAGAGCGATGAGTTGCTGTGCAGCCCGCCCAATCGGAATCAGAGAATAGAGTTAAAGAATTGGATGAATTTTTGTAGAGCTGTAACCTATAATGAGAAGTTCCTTTAAGATAATGGAAGATCTGCTTAACAGCTTGAAGGTGACTAAGGCGAGGTTATGCAGAAATTGTGAGGTCATATTTACAGAATATTGTATATCCAATCGTGTGAAGGATAAATATTGAAGACTACCGATCATTTTTCGATACAGAGAAGGATTATCAAGATGTTGAGTATCCACAGAATGCCAATCATGCTTACTATAAACAGGAGAGTGGACAGGCTTAACGTCGGCCAAATCAAAACGACGCAAAAGGTTCGATATATATCTCCTTTGCGGTAGATGAACCCCAACAGCATTGTGAACTATCTCCACACCTAAAAGGTAATGCAGGGAGCCAAGATCTTTCATTGCAAATTCAGATTTCATGGATATTATAAATTCAGAAACAAGCCGCCTCGAGGACTCAAAAACAACATTATCGTCAACATAAATAAGAAGTATCAAAATAGCATTGGCGTGACGAAAAATGAACATGCTGTGATAAGACGTAGATTGCTTAAAACCGAGGTCCAAAAGATAAGTTGCTAGTCAAGTAAATCACGCTCTAGGTGATTGTTTTAACCCATAAATGGCACGACTTAGCTTATACACATGTTGTGGATAATCAGAGTGTTCGAAACCTTTGGGTTGTCGTATGTAAACAACTTCATTTAGCTCGCCACGTAGAAAGACATTAGATATGTCTAATTGGTGCATACACCAATTATTAAGAAGAGCCAACGATAACACTAGACGAACAGTGCTTAACTTGATCACAGGAGCAAATGTCTCGGTATAATCTATACCAGGTTGTTGAGAAAAGCCCTGTGCAACCAAACGAGATTTAAAGCGATTTATAGAACCAGTAAGACCATACTTCATCCGGTATGGCCCTTTATTTCCTATGATACCCACACTAGGAGACGGAGGAACTAAGGTCCATGTATGATTTTGGACTAGAGCGTTAAACACTTCACTCATTGCATTAAGCCACTTCGAGTCTTTGGATGTTTGTGTAAAGCATGTTGGCTCAACTGGTGCGGTGGAATAATTATCCGGTTTGTGGATGGATCCAAAGATTTGAAACCTTTGTGGTGTGGAGATACACCAGTAATAATCACGCTATCGAACGTGGTTGAAACTTGTGAGCAAAAGAATGTGCAACATAAGGATAACATAAATACCCAAAGACCTTAATCAAATTGTAATTAGGTGATTTACCAAATAATTTTTTATAAGGTGAGCTAAAATTAAGAATAGGAAGAGGAGTAATATTAATTAAATGAACCCCAAATAGAGAAGCATCTACCTAAAATGAATAAGGCAGTGAGGCTTGAAAGAGAAGACATCGGATCATATTATTAACATATCGGTGCTTGCATTCTGCACGACCATTCTAAGTAGAGGTGTATGGACATGAGAAATGATGAATAATGCCATGCTCGCTAAAAAATGAATGAAAAAGAGAATTGTTATACTCTTTACCACCATCATATTGAAAATAAGAAATGGAGGAATTAAAAACGTTTGAGACCATGTTATAGAATTCTTTAAATTTATCAAATGCCTGTGACTTGTTACACATTAAATAAATCCAAGAGTACTTGGTGTAGTCATCCAAAAAGAGAATATAATAACGAAAATCAGAATTTGAAGGAAAAGGAGCTTGCCACACATCAGAATGAATTAATAGAAAAGGAGCAGTTGCAATATTATGAGAAATTAGAAAATGTAACTTAGATTGTTTTCCTAGAGGAGAAACAGTATAATCAGAATTTGTAGAAGAGGAATTACAATGAATGAAACCCTTACGAACTAAAGCTTCAAGAGAACGTTTCCCTGGATGGCCTAAACGTTCGTGCCAAAGATATGGAGGAGCGAGGACACTGGAGAGAGCAACATGAGATGAGCAATGAGAGGATGTGGGAATTGGATAGAGAGAGTTGTTATTCTCACAATAAAGCAAGACTTGCTTGGTCTTCTTGTCCTTAACAAAAAAACAAGAGTCAGTAAAACGAATGAAACAATTATTGTCAACATACAAGCGATGAACGGACATTAGATGTTTTTGAAGAGAAGGAACATATAAAACATCATTTAATCCAAGAGGGTTAGAAAATATCGAAAGAAAAAAAAGTGTCAATAGATAAAATAGGAAGATTACCATTGCCAACCATCACCTGTGACGAACCATTATAAGGAGCCGAAGAGGATAAAAGTGAGAGATTATTCGTCATATGCGCAGAGGCACCAGAATCAGGAAACCATAGCGATGGTTGTACCTCCTCCAAATGCGTAACGGCAAAGGATTTTGGTAGTAAATTAGGCACATAGGAATAATTGAAACAATTTCTATACTCCAAAGCAGTGTGATTAAAGTGGAAATAGATTTAACATTGTTTGGTTGAGGTGAAAGGGGGTCACCCAAGAATGCCATAACTGGAAGAAGAAGGACGAAAAGGTGGTTGACAACCAGCCCATTGAGGAAAAAAAATTTGAGCGCGAGTATTGATGTCAACCTCTGCCTCAGTTTGATCTACCATGCCCACGTCCATTATAGGATCCTTTGGGATATTGATTAGCATGAGTGGATGTGTTAGATTGAGGTTGAGAAGGTGGTCGTGCTAGAGCAGAAGCCAAACAATGTGAGAAGTAGAATCCTCTTTTTCAGTTGCATTAATATGTGTTTCTTCAGTAAGTAACAATGGACGCAAAGGATGAAAGTGTTACTGTCGCATTCAAATCAGAGACAAATGTATGATAATAAGGTGGGCGTCCCTGCAAAGCTTGAGTCACTAAATCATCATCAGTAACTGATTTTCCAATTGCTCTAAGTGAACAGGCAAGGGAATGCAGTTGTAGGAGATAATCCTCCATGAAAAGGGGCCTTTTTTAAAATTCTAAAATTTTGATTTCAGATGAATGGACGAAGATGAAACCTGATCTAGGTAAAAGGATGCAAGAACATCCTATGCCTGCTTGGAAGTGTTGCAAGCGTAGTTGAGAAGTGAGTCAAGAACTGGAGGGGAGAGAGTAACATTAATCCAACTTAGAGTTATGGTGTCATATTGAATTCACAATCGATATTCATCATGAGTTGATGATGGGCATGGAATAGAGCCATCAACTAGCGAAAGAAGGTTGTGGCTTTTTAAAACAATAAGAAAAATCTTCTTCCACGTAAGATAATTAAGATATGTCAACTCAATAGTTGGAGGAGGATTTGAAAGACCCAAAGAGGACTGAGAGGAGATGACCTGAATTAGAGGAGAAGTTTGAGTAGAAGTTGTTTGGGAAGCCATGGCGCTGATACCAAGTTGAAGTTAATGTTCAGAGAGAGATAAGAGAAAATATAGCCAAAAATTAATAGTGCTTTCGTTACATGCAAAGGACCGGAATGTGTTCTATTTATAAGGAAGTTACAAGAACATGACTCTTTAAATTATATTTACAATAATATCCTTGTCACAAGGTATAACACTTTAATTATCAGATTATCACTTCAAATCTTCAATTTTGTCAGAGCAAAATTAGATTTTGCTGCTTGAACTCTGGAGTTTTCTTTCTTATTCCTTATTTTAATTATTTTTTTTTGAATATTTGGGTGCAATTGATGATTTCTTTTAGGAGAATATACAGTAGGAAGATAATAGATGTAAGCTTTCTCTTTTCGTTTCCTTTTCTTAAAGTGGATTTTGAGGAAACAAATTCTAAATAAATACAAATTCTTAGTATTATACTCTATTTTAACTCGAGGTCAAATGGTGTATAACTTATTGGTGATTTCAAAGTTAATTAACTTAAGGAGTCGCCACCTAATTATTTTAAAGGTAAATCAGGACACCTATTCTGCTAAAGTAATGCTAAATTAACTTCGATCGATGGTCTACTACCTTATGTGATTCTAGATAAGAGTTTTAATTATCCTAAAGGGTAGGTGTAAGACATCCTTAAAGATCCGTTAAAAAGCGATTTACCGATCAAATTTAGATTAGTTAAAAAATATAAGACACTTTTTCAATAAGTATAGAACACATAAATGGTGCTATTTTTTAGGAAAAAAAGAAAAATAACAAATAGATAAATAAAATCTAAGTTTCAAGATTAAAATAATAAAATAAGTTGACTAAAAGAGTCTAAAATACTATAAGGATGAACTTTTAATTTAGTCTTTGACTTAAAATAAATTTACGAGAAAATTTTTAGAAAAAAGTTGAATAAATATATCACAACTTAAGTAATAAGCTCATGCCCATTAAAGGAAAGTCTTGAAGTATTTTGAAAAAAAAAAAAAACAATTATACTTAACAACTTAAAACTAATCAAAAGCGTAAAAATTCAAACCAAACAATAAGTGGCTTGCCAAGTTTAAAAGAGTGGGTCAAATTAAAAGAAAGTTCATTCATAAATTAAGATGTTTATTTGAAAATCCAAGGAAAATCCAATAGTTTCAAATTTGAAAGACACGAATTGATTTTAAGAGAAAAACTTGAGGATTCTATTAAAGCCTTAAAAGAAAATTTTCATTGAAATCAGTTAATTTATACGAGAAAGCGATCTAGATTGAACAACACATGTAATTAAATAAATTAGAATTCAAGAGAAGATTAATTAAGTCAATTTTAAAAATACAAGCTTATTGAATGTTAAAAATAATTGAGGAAAACTAAAGAGCTGAGACATAGAAAATTGAAAAATAATGCTCTGACTTAATAATGGCCAAATAGTTAACTAAAATTGATGTGGAAATAGATCAAGCAACTTAAATAAACCACTGTAAAAGAAAAATCATTTTTTGAAAAAGTGAGTTGATTAACCTAGCAATTTTATAAATATTTTGAAAATTGATTCTTTAGAGACGAAAAATTTCAAAATATGTAAGCCTTTTTTTCCATTTGTAAAGATTTGAATAATATGTAAAGTAAACAAGATTATGAGTTAGAAAAAGTGTATCCCTAAAAAAAATTGTTTAACTAACCATCCCATATTACCTCTTCTAGGTTCAAACATATAGTCAATTCTTTTGAATTAAACAAGCAATCACAAAAAGGGATAAAATAAATTAGTTAAATACAAGATGATAAGAGAGAAATATGAAAATTATTCTCTTTGTCTCCTCTAGTTTGGAGGTAAACGAGTAACGAAGAGGATTGTACAATTTCTCTTGCCCTCCACACTTCTTTTATGCTCAAATAAGGAGGAAAGAGAGATGCGAGTGAAGCAAATGTTAGATTTGGCAGAAACGTTGAGTCTCAATATGAGAATCTTCGACTTTGATATTCATGTAAAAAAAGAAAACAATTAGTAAAAGGAAGTCGATTTTAATAGGAACATGCAAGGTAAATCCATTAAAATATGAATTGTAGGACGACAAACAGAGTAAAACTTCAAATAACAAATGAGTTTAATTGTTGAAATATCCTAAACATACAGCATCTCAATCTGCATGTCAATGATAGTATAAAAATACCTTTATTCTAAAATATAAATTCTAGACTGACTTTTGTCTTTACCATCCATAATGTTAAGACAAATGGATAGCAATAATCACATCTTAGAATTACTCAACTAAAATAGGTCATCTGTTTTTCTTTTAAATTTCCCAAGTTGTATAGATCAATTATGGCCAGAATACACTCTCTTTAAAATGTGGGTGTCTTCTAAACCTTAGAAATCAGATTTTAGCCATTTATGGGGACAAAAAGTAGGATACAATTTTTTAGATAAATCCAAATGTTACGAAATAATTCATCCAAAGAATTGAGGCAAACCATAATCGTTCTCCTTCAACTGAAGATATATCAAAGTATTTATGTCTGAGGCTTTTGGCGAGATTTTAAGACCGAAAGAATCATCTGAAATTAAAGAAAATGTTTGAGGCTATTATTTTATAGCAGTGATCCTTTGAGTGACCTTTGCATCCACAATGCTCACACTATAAGTGTGACTTCCCGACTTTGTTATTTTCTCCAAAAGTTCCGGCACCACCACCATCGTTTCTACTAGATCCACTATCTGAATTCCATCTGTATGAGTTTGTTCCATGGTTTTGATGAGAACTTTTATGACTATACATAGTCATTCCTTCTATAGAATCTGATTTTGAGGAGGATGCAAGGTTCCTTTGACTCTCTTGATCAACAAGTAGTGCATATGCCTTATTCGGTGAGGGAGTAGGACTCATCATTAGAATCTGACTCCTAGGTTGTTAATAGGACTTATTTAAACCCATTAAGAATTGCAACAAACTTTGATACTCACAATGTTCACTAAACTTCTTTGATTCAGGATAAGGACAGTCAAGACAAGGCATGAGAGCATCATACTCATCCCAGAGTTCTTTTACTCTGGAAAAGTAAATTCCTTAAACACATGTATGAATCTCTCTGTGTAGATGAAAAATTCTAGAGCCATTAACACTATCAAATCTCTCTTTCAAATCAAGCCGAACCTTTCGAGCATTAGATGCATACATAATAGAGATGAGTGAACCTGGTCGAACAACATTCATGATCCAGGATAACACTACAATATTGCATTTTTTCCATTGATCATGTAATTTAGGTTCAAACTTAGATTTAAGGAATCTACCATCAATAAATCCTAGTTTGCCTCGTCCTACAAGTCCAATTTTAAAGGATCTACTCTAAAGAGGTCCAGTTAATTGTAGAGAAATTAGTGAGCTACCTAGAATATCTGTAGGTTAAAGGAAGAGTAGATGGTTATGATCTATCATAGGAAAGGCAGTTGTGCGAGTACCTCTATTACTTAAACGTTCGATTGCATTAGTATTAGCCATTGAAGAAGGCTTCTGAATCTCCTTTTACTTCGACTTCTAACAGTTAGTCTTAGGAGCTGCTTTATAGCATAATAAGGAACCTATGATCATAGGCTTTGATACTATGTTAACTCCATTAATAGAGATTGAAGATCAAGCAAAATCACCAATTAAGGTGTTAAACTGCAGAGAGAAAAATGAAGAAGAAGAAGAAGAAGAAGAAGAAGAGGAAGAAGAAGAAGAAGAGGAAGAAGAAGAAGAAGAGGAAGAAGAAGAAGGAGGAAGAAGAAGAAGGAGAAGAAGGAGGAAGAAGGAGGAAGAAGGAAGAAGAAGGAAGAAGAAGAAGCAGGAAGAAGAGGAAGAAGAAGCAGGAAGAAGAGGAAGAAGAAGGAAGAAGAAGAGGAAGAAGAAGGAAGAAGAAGAGGAAGACGAAGACGAAGAGGAAGACGGAAGAAGAAGAGGAAGAAGGGGAAGAAGAGGAAGAAGGGGAAGAAGAGGAAGGGGAAGAAGAAGAAGAGGAAGAAGAAGAAGAGGAAGAGGAAGAAGAGGAAGAGGAAGAAGAAGAAGAGGAAGAAGAGGAAGAGGAAGAAGAGGAAGAGGAAGAAGAGGAAGAG
>DF357481.1:15726-37967 GCA_000787875.1 Solanum virginianum | reverse complement strand
GAGGAAGAAGAAGAAGAGGAAGAAGAAGAAGAAGAAGAAGAAGAGGAAGAAGAGGAGGAGGAAGAAGAAGAGGAGGAAGAAGAGGAAGAGGAGGACGAAGAAGAAGAAGATGAAGACGAAGAAGAAGAGGAAGACGAAGAGGACGACGACGAAGAGGACGAAGACGACGAGGACGAAGACGAAGAGGACGACGAAGAAGAAGACGACGAAGAAGACGACGAATAAGACGACGAAGACGACGAAGAAGACGACGAAGAAGACGACGAAGAAGACGACGAAGAAGATGACGACGAAGAAGACGACGACGAAGAAGACGACGAAGAAGACGACGAAGAAGACGACGAAGAAGACGAAGAAGAAGAAGAAGAAGAAGAGGAGGAGGAGGAGGAGGAGGAGGAGATCACCAATTAAGGTGTTAGACTGCAGAGATAAAAATGAAGAAGAAGAAGAAGGAAGAAGAAGAGGAGGAGGAGGAGGAGGAGGAGGAGAAGAAGAAGAAGAAGAAGAAGGAAGAAGAAGAGGAGGAGGAGGAGGAGGAGGAGGAGAAGAAGAAGAAGAAGAAGAAGGAAGAAGAAGAGGAGGAGGAGGAGGAGGAGGAGGAGATCACCAATTAAGGTGTTAGACTGCAGAGATAAAAATGAAGAAGAAGAAGAAGGAAGAAGAAGAAGAGGAGGAGGAGGAGGAGGAGGAGGAGGAGGAGAAGAAGAAGAAGAAGAAGAAGAAGGAGCTTCTAGATTGAAGTTTGTTACATTTGTGAATGTTAGCTACATAAGTACACCAAGGACCTCTATTTATACATGTGCACACACTCTAACTAACTTGTGACACCTCACTACTTTCTAACTAACTCATCATTAGTTAGTTACTCACACCATATAGCTTGTAACTAACTCTACTCGTTAACAAGAATAGTTCTCAAATAGAACAAAAACATAGTAATGGACTCCTCAAAAGTCCGCTGAAGATATAAATAGCTACCGTAAGAATAATTCGGAAGCTCGATCCTATAAAGAGAAAAGTCTAGCCAAAGGAACCGGGATCGCAACCTACAAAAATGTAGCAAGGGGTGAGCACCAAACAACAAGGTACTCAGTGAAATGGAACTAACCTAAAGTAAAGCAATGAAGAACACAAGTACTCCTTAAATCTTAACCACAAACCACTGAACACCAACTCTGCACTCAGAAAAGTCCGAATATATACAATATAAAAAATCCCAGAGTATCAACAAAAACTCATCGCATAACATCGTCTCTCAGAATATACAAGTGATACATTGATCAAATGGTATAATAGATATCTAGTCTCAAAGCCAAACACATAATAGTATCAATTAAGGAGTTATATAAGATGAAGTGAATTCTATGAGATGTGAATAATGCAATGCAATATCAAACAATCATGATGCATGTCTATTTTATGATACACATCTACTGATCATGTCAGAATGGAACCCATGGGGACCACACATGCACCATGTATCTACCAGAACCATTTTCCTTTGACATTTACTTTCATATCTTGCCTAAACTATTTTCCTTCGACTTTTCATTTCTCTTCCCTTTCACTAGCCAGAACCATTTTCCCTCATCTTTTTATTTTTTCCTTTCTTTTCTTTTTTACTAGCCGGAACCATTTTCCTTCGACTTTTAATTTCTTTTTCACTAGCCAGAACCATTTTCCTTCGACTTTTCATTTTCAGTGGCTCATCAAGGAAACACATATGTAGATGGCATAATAGCCACATTCATATCAATAAAATATAGAAGATATCCATATGAGTCATATATATATGTGTGTGTGTGTATGTGTATGTGTGTGTGTGTGAGAGTGTCAACAATCGTAATCGAGAACTCTCAAGTGCACAAGTATTGACAATATACATCCAACATCATCACAATATTAAGATCAAACAACAAATAGTATATAATTTTTCACTAAAGGCATAAGTAAAAGAATTCATAACATCCACTAATACTCAAACTGAACTCAACAATCAAAGCCTACGATGGTACAATTTATCCCTAATTTGCGACTTCAAATACTCAAGTTCATAATATAGAAGTATACAAGGTTCAATCATACCTAACGAAAGGTAGTTCACTTGCCTTAGATAAAGTCTCGAATCAAGTCAAATCCAAAGTCTTCCCTTTTCTAAGGTACTCCGAATCATCAAAGTCTATTTAAATATAGCATCACAATCACATAACAAATCTAATGACACTAAAATCAATCAATTCAGTCTACAAAGGTAAAATAGTCAAAAATCTCATTCCAGAATCTAAAAGTTAATACATAAAAATGTTCTCCAAGTGACAAGGAGTTCAATGGTGAAAACCATTTCGAAAACAGAGCTAAGATGGGGAGGGTTCATCAACTAAATTTTAGAAATCAAAGTCTGAAAAATCTCCAAATTCCAGCACTAAAATTCCAAATTATAAGTTAAGAACACAAATTAATCAATAGAAATCAATGAAATAGGTTAGAAAATAGTTACCTAATTGATTTGCCTTGAAAAACCTTGAAATCCCCCTCTAAAACAAAGCTTGGAATATTAAAAATGGTGGAAAAAGACTTAAACCCATCATTAAAAGAGTTCAGTGATTCAGGGATAATTAACATTCCGCAAATGCGGAGGCTAATCCAATCACTGCACTCCACAAACACGGACACTTATATGGAGCCTAGCTCTCATAACTCACCGAATGCGATCCCTCTCCTATGAACGTGGAGGTCTAAATAAATTGACCTCCGCAAACGCGGAGCTAGAGGCACAAATGTGGAGAATAACTTCATATGCGCCATAACTGTTGAAAGCCAGCAACACACAACCAAAAACAAACACAAATAGGACCCTTAGGATTTGTTCGGAATCCCGTGAACACCAACCAAACATGAAATCCTCCTAGAAACACATCAGTAAGTTTTAAAATATGATATTAAATAAATATATGCATTCATACAATAGACGAAATTGAAAAAGTGAAGTTGGGATTACCGACTGTTGGGCAATGAACTGGAAAGTTATCAGCCTCAAATCTACTCCCTTTCTTCAAATAAAGTCAAGCACAATAGAAAGAAAATTGAAAAATTCTTTGTAAACAACACTTTAATGTAAGAGTGTAGTGTAAAAACATATCAGGTGATTGTCTTGGCAAACCATAATCCCTCTCCTTCAACTGAAGATATATCAGAGTATTTACGACTGAGGCTTTTGGCGAGATTTTAAGGCCAAAAGAACTATTTGAAATTAGAAAAAATGTTTGAGGCTAAACCAAAATATGACAGATTAAAGATCAACAGAGATCATCCTTTTGCTACAGATATGACGATCTAAAATTCAGGTGTGATGGCACTCACCTAACCCATCACGATGAGTCATCCTAAACTTAAACAATCCAATACAATAACAAAAGCGAAAGATAAAATAATATAATATGATAGATAAACATAAGGAATCCAAACTACAACCATCCCATAACTGGTAATAGAACTAAGAAAAATACAAGTCTTAATGTCTAGTCCTCAAATAGAATATAACATAATAAAGAGACCTCGAGGGTCTGCCGAAGAGACAAATAGCTACCTCTCAAGCGATTCAAAAGCTCGATCCTGAAACTGAAAATTCTTACAAGAGGAACTGGGCTCACAACCTATAAAAAAATGTAGCAAGGGGTGAGCCCCAAACAACACGGTACTCAGCAAATGGAAACTTAACTTGAAGTAAAGCAATGAAGAACACAAGTACTCATATTCACCCAACCACATACCGCCAAACTGCACATTCACACTCAGAAAAGTCCTAGCACAACACAATATATATACATATGCACACATTATAAAATAGCATCCCAACATATTCAATTGATTCCCAAAGTCAAGTAACATAAGTAATTTTAGTTTCATAACCCAATAACCACATAGTTGATGTGTTGTCAAAATAAAACACTTTTGATTCTTAAAACTTAGAATTTTATGTGATTTCGATGTCGTGTTAGTGGATTTTATGTGTTTTTATGTTTGGTTTGCAGGATTTCAGGGTTGGCATTAATTTTGGGAAGAATATGCAGAAGTTACTGATTTTGAGGATGTACGAGACCCTTTACGGGCCATAGAGGAATCTATGGGCCGTGAAAGAGATTTTGTGTACAATTCTAGTAAGGGGATAATTTTTTAAAGTTTGTTCTACGAACATGCAGATGGGTTGTAAAATATTTTACGAGTCGTAGATCAAGTCTCGTGCCCTAAGGATCAGAGATGGAGGACTTTCTGAAGTTTCATCAGACGAAACCCTCTATGGGCCATAGAGAGGTACCGTAGAATACAAGTCTAGTTTTGCAGCAACAAAGTATGAAAGCCTGATTACGGGCTATGGAACACAATATGGCTCGTAAAGCAGCTCGTGAGGCGTACCGACCTGGTTCCTATTTTGTTTAGGACTTATATTTTAAATATTTTAAATAGGCTTTTAGGTTATTTTTTGGGGAGAGTTCGGATAGTTAGTAGAAAAATAGTGAGATAAAGTGGAGAAAACATTGCAGAGTTTGGAGAAACACTTGTACAATTTGATTTGATCTTCTAATTACAATCTTATGATTCTCATTGAAGCTTGGTTTTACTTGTGCTTAATTTAATTCTGTAAGTGATCTATTATGTTATTCATATTCATAAGTTTTGCATCTACACAAATCATGAGTAGCTAAATCCACAACTGGGGTTGTGGGAACCATAAAGAAACTAACAAGGTAAAATTGAATAATTCATAATTCTTGAAAAGTGTGTATGCATGTATTAATTAACTCTCTTTGTTTTGTATGTTTTCTAGTGGTTGCCAACATTAGAACCCGCCTAGTGTTAGTGACTGGACAAAGGTAATAGTGAATAGGAAAAAAGATTAATTATCAGGATTCGATTGATGTGTTTTTATCCAATCAACTGAACTGGGCCAAGGGGAGGTTGTACTGGGACAATAGGTAAGGGTCAGTAATATCACACTGCGAAGATGGACCAAGTCACGTAGTAAAATTCATCTCTCACTTGGGTCAAAGGGTTTGGTGAACTTAACTTACCGTCCTGCATGCTATATATTAGGAGAGAATTAGGTTATCCGGTGATACTAAGTTAGGGATTCATGGGGAACATTATACCCTATTTTCTCTCCATCTTGGTTAAACTCTTGTGTTAGTTAGGATTACTTTTCTACTTGTTATTACAACCTCCTTGGGGAGATAAGTTAGTTAATAACTCAAAATGCATTAATTGAATTCTTCTAAGTGTACGGTATTCCCTTGAGTTCAACCCTAACCATGGTTAGGTTCTATTTCTTGACAATGATCACTTTATCCTCAAAATGAAGGTATAGCTCGGGTGACATCAAGATTTTAGCGTCGTTGCTGGGGAATACAACTAGACTTGTTTAATTCAAATGATTTGGGAATTAGTTCTTATTCTCTCATTTTATGTTTTTGTTTCTTTTCAGGATGTAAGTGTAGTGTATGTCCAACATGCAAATCTGAGCAGACCCTTGACTCTATTTGACCTAGAGATCCAGAGAACACTGAGAAGAATGTTCCAAGATAATGCCGATAATGCGGCAAATACAGCTCTAAACAGGAATGAGAATGAGAATGCCAACTATGAGAACCTACCCCCTCTTGAGCACATTGCTCCACAACTACAAGATTTCAATACCAATGTTTATCAGCGAAATCAATACAGGCTGAATCTTATGGCTATGGAGGTGACTAGAGCTATTGTGTTGCCAATATAACTGGCTGACATAAAGTTCGTGGTTTCGAGTAAGTTGCTTCAGATGATGCAAAATCGTGAGTTATTTGCGAACTTACCATCGGAGGATCCTCATAGCCATCTACACAATATTGCATTTGTCTGCAAGAGTGTGATGGGAACACAAAATCTATCTATGGATGCTATGGGACTTTGTGTCTTCCCATTATCTCTGACAGGCAATGCAACATTATGGCTATCTGAGTTCCCGCACAGTTTGATCACCAGTTGGGCTGAATTGCAGAAGGCCTTTTTGGAGAGGTGCTTCCCAAAATCAAAGAAGCTCAAGTTGAAAGATCAATTTAGTAACTTTGAGCAACTTTCTAGTGTCTCGATTAGTACTACATGAGAGCGGTTTACTAAGTGCTTGAGGAGTGTCCCGGACCAAAAAATTATTGATGATGTCTTGGTAGAGATCTTCTACCATACCCTTGATGAAAATAGTCAAGTCTGTGTTGATACCATTATAGTGCCATGTTCTTAGGTCAGCCATTCGCAAGTATTACAGAAAGAATGGAGAGAGTGGTCAAGACCAATCGTGCATAGGGATAAAGAGACAGAGGATCTACCAAAAGTTCATGTGTTGTTAATATTGTTTCGAAGCAAGGTAAGATAAATGAAGAGATTATGCAAGAGCTTACTCGAATCCATACAGGTATGGAGGTGATAATGAAGCAGAATTAGGAATGAGTCAATGCAGTTGCTCATCAGCCTTCACGTGCACCCATGTATGATGATTCCTACTATGAGAAGGGCACTTGTTTTACTGCTGATCAGATGGGGGTTTCCATACTAGCGCCCAAGGGTCCAATCAGGACTATTGGCATCAAGTCAAGGAAACTAAGGTCGAAACTTCAATCGAGATGGAGCTTTCAGAGACAACTGCGGAGGATACTATGATCAGAATTGGGGCCAAGATAGAGAAGCAAATTGGGGCTGCAGAGATTGTTACAAAAATGGTCCTTATGTGCCACCACACAACCACAATATAGGTGCAAGTAGCTCAAGAGTTGAGGAGATGTTTGATCGTCTAGGATGAGACTCTAAGGGGGATGAAATCTAAGATTTCCAGTATAAATCAGAAAATCGAGTCTTATTTTATTGCCATCAAACAGCTTGAACAATAGTTTGGTCAAGTGTCGACTTACTTAATTAGCATCAGAGGGGTACACTGCCTAGCAACATAGTTTAGAATCCTAAGAATGAAGGGCAGTGCATGGCAGTTACTACTCATGGTAGTAAGAGCACCATTGATCCTCCTATGCCAGTTGATGAGAATGATGTTCAAGAGGAGATAGTTGCGATCAAGGATACAGATACTAGAGATGATTATGGCAAGGATGGGGTGAGTGAAGTTGCTGATGCACCACAAAAGTTGAAGTCCATTCCTAGTTCTCCTCCTCCCTTCCCTCAAAGAATTAAAAAGAGAGAGGAGAAAGGTAAGTTCAAGCACTTTCTCTCCATGCTGAAAAAACTCTCTATCAATATCCCTCTCATGAGGCATTGGAGAAGATAATAGGGTATGCAAAGTACATGAAAGACCTGGTTACAAAGAAGCACACTATGAGTCAGGAGCTCTCCCAAGAGCTTCAACATTACAGTACAATTGCTACGAGGTCCTTCGTTCAAAAGTGAGAAGATCCCGACACTTTTACCATATCCAGCATCATTAGAGATGTGGAGTTCTCAAGGGCATTGTGTTATCTAGGTGTCAACATTAACCTAATGCCCCTTGTGGTCTTCAAGAAGCTAGGATTGGGAGCCCCTACTCTGACGAGCATGCAATTGTTGATGGCTGACCACACAATGAAGAAATATGTGGGGATACTGTTTGATGTGCTTGTCAAGGTGGATAAATTCATATTCCCTATAAACTTTGTGATCCTGGATTGAAAGGCTGACTTTGAAGTCCCTATCATCTTGGGGAGGCCCTTCATAGCCACTGGACGCACTTTGGTGGACATGGAAAAGAGCCAACTAAAGTTTGGGTTGGGAAAACACGAGGTCGTGTTCAACATCTACCAACATGCAACAAAAGAGGATGATTTGAGGGTGATATCGGTTATTGAAAATGTTGATGATGCTGAGCCAGAAGCACCACTTATGGTAAGACTAGGAGTTGACACATTGGAAGTTGTACAGGTAAATATTGATAGTGATGGCATCCCACATTATGAGGAGACAGTGAATGTGTTGGGGATGTCTTATGACCCTAGGCGCCAAACTAAATTGGAGCTAGATTTGCAGAATCAAGAGTCATCACCCACCAAGCGATCCATAAAAGAACCACCAGTGCTAGTGTTGAAGGTTTTTCCAATACATCTAAGATATACACTTTTAGGCGCTAAAAACATCTTGTCAGTCATAGTTGATGTTGACCTGAAGGATGAGCAAGTGAACGCCCTTATCATGGTACTTAAACAGTTCAAGAGGGCCATTGGGTAGACGATTATAGATATCATTGGTATCCCTCTCGGATATGTACACATAAAATCTAGTTGGTCAAGGAGTACAAGTCGAGCATTGAGCATCAAAGGTGGCTCAAGCCCCTTATGCAAGAGGTTGTGCGCAAAGAAATCATTAAGTGGTTAGATGGATGAGTGATCTATCTAATTGCCGACAACGAATGGGTGAGCCCGGTGCAATGTATTCCAAAGAAAGAAGGTATCACTGTGGTACCAAACGCCAACAATGAGTTGATTTTTATGCGGCCAGTCACTAGATGGAGAGTGTGCATGGACTACAGGAAGTTCAATGCATCGACAGAGAAGGATTATTTCCCTATGACATTCATGGATCAAATGTTAGACTGATTAGCTGGAAAGGACTGGTACTACTTTCTTTATGGATATTTAGGCTACAACCAAATCACCATTGCTCTATAGGATCAGGAGAAGATGACATTTACATGCCCTTATGGCACTTTGGATTCAAGAGGATGTCATCCGGGTTGTGTAATGCCCCAGTGACATTTCAAAGATGCATGATGTCTATCTTCTCAGATATGGTAAATGACACTATCGAAGTCTTCATGGATGACTTTAACATGGTCGGGAACTCATTTGAGGATTGCTTGAAGCACTTGCAGGCTGAGTTAGGAAGATGTGAGGAATATCACTTGGTGCTGAATTGAAAAAAATATCACTTCATGGTAAAGAAGGGCATTGTGTTGGTGCACAGAATCTCCAGCAAAGGGATTAAGGTTGATAGAGCTAAAGTAGAGGTGATTGAGAAGCTTCCTTCACCCATCTCTGTTAAGGGTGTGAGGAGCTTCCTAGGGCATGCAGGGTTCTACTGGAGGTTCAAACGAGAATTCTCTAAAATTGCACATCCTTATGCAAGTTGCTTGAGAAGGATGCTAAGTTTGTGTTTGATGATACATGCCTCAAATCCTTTGAAGGATTGAAGCAAAAGTTGATTTCAGCCCGAATCATTGTAGCTCCAGACTGATCAAAGCCCTTCAAAATCATGTGTGATGCAAGTGAAGTTGCACTAGGTGTAGTATTGGGGCAGCTCCAAGAGAAGATATTACTTCCTATATACTATGCTAGCAACGCCCTAAACATAGCCTAAAAGAAGTACACTATCATTGAGCAGGAGTTAGTTACAATAGTCTTTGCGTTCAAGAAATTCATGTCATATCTATTGGGGGCCAAAATGGTGGTACACACAGATCACTCAGCACTGCGGTACTTGATGGCAAAGAAGGATGCAAAACCAAGGTTAATGAGATGAGTACTTTTTCTTCAAGAATTTGATTTGATGTCATTAACAGAAAAGGAACAGAAAATTAGGCCACAGATCACCTTTTTAGGTTGAAAGATGGGCCAATGGAAAAGTTTGATGAGGAATTAGAGATCAATGACTCATTCCCAGATGAGAGAGTGTGGAAAGCTTCCAATGATTTAATACCATAGTTTGCAGAATATGCAAACTACTTGGTAAGTGATATTGTGTCGCCCGATCTAAATACACACGAACAATGCAAAAAGCTAAAAATGAGAAGAAAGCACTCGGAAAAGCTTGAATAAGGAGAAAGGGAGAATAGAGCACGACATAAACATACATCAGCGTCAAAAGTTTATGTCTAATGTGAGAAAGTTCTTTTGGGATGACCCATACTTGTTTCGTGTATGCACGGATGGGATTATTCGTTATTGTGTTCCTGAGATTGAGATGATGAGTATCCTCGAGGCATATCACTCATCATTGGTGGGTGTGCATCAATGGAGTCCAGACAGCACACAAGATCTTATAGTGTGGGTATTACTGGCCCATCATCCACCACGATCCTCACAACTATGCAAAAGCATGTGATAGGTGCCTAAGAGAAGGTGGCGTTTCTCGCAAACATGAGCTCTGCCTAAACCCTATTATGGTGATTGAGTTATTTGATGTATTGGGGATAGATTTCGTGAGTTATTTTGTTAGCTCGCATGGAAAAAGATACATCTTAGTCGCTATGGATTAAGTATCAAAATGGGCAGAGGTTGTTACTCTAGCCAACAATGAAGGAAAACATATCACAATGTTCCTGAAAAGTAATATTTTCTCAAGGTTTGGCACTCCTCAGGTGATCATTAGTGATGAAGGTTCTCATTCCAGCAACAGGATCTTCAAAACTCTACTTGAAAAGTATGGGGTGAAACATCGGGTGGCAACCCCTTACCATCCTTAGACAAGCGGGCAAGTGGAGGTGTCTAATAGTGAAATTAAACATATTATATCCAAGACAGTGAATGTAAATCGGACAGATTGGTCGCGGAAGCTTGATGACGCATTATGGGCATACCGACAGTATTCAGGACCCCTATAAGTATATTTCCCTATCAACTTGTCTTTGAAAAAGCATGTCATTGCTAGTGGAGCTTGAAAGTAAGGCAATGTAGGCACTAAAGAAGTTGAATCTAGACTGAAATGATGAGGCAAATTCGAGGCTGAGCCAACTTAATGAGCTTGATGAATTTCGCTTGAAGGCATATGAGAGCTTAACCTTGTAAAAACAAAAGATAAAGCTGCAGCATGATCGTCACATAGAAAATCATCAGTTCACACTAGGGGACTTGGTGCTACTATACAATTTCAGACTAAAGTTGTTCCCTGGGAATATTTTATAAGTCGTAAATCAAGTCTCGTTTCTTGAGGATCAAAGAAGGAGGACTTTATGAAGTTTCATCAGACAAAACCCCCTACGGACCGGGAAGCTCAAGTCCAGATAATTGGGACCCTTTCGAGTAGCACGTGTCTTTGATCATAGAGCCATTAAGTTGGAGAAATGAAATGAAGGAGCATTCAAAGTAAATGGCCAAAGAGTCAAGTCATACTTTGGAAATGTGAAGAAATAAAGATAGTGGAAGAATGGGATCTTGAGGAAGTCTAAGTACTCAAGCTATCTATGTCGTGTTGGCGACAATAAATCAAGCATTGCTTGGGCCCATAACTACCCTAATTTTTGAGTCCTAAGAGTTTTCTTGCCTGTGTTCTTTTTTCCCATGGATATTTATTTCTGTTGAAGCGGCATGTTTATGATGTTTGGGTAGTATTTGTAGCATATAGTACTGATATTTATGGCATATACATGTTTTTGCATTTTTGTGAAAAATGATACCCACCAAATTTTGATTAGCCCTATTACTCATGTGTTGTGTGATGATTCAGAACTTGCCCTATTACTCTAATTTAGACTGTAGATTAATTGGATTAAGAAATAATCTTAGGCCATTGTTCTAAAAAATCCACTTAATCTAAATAACCAACCAAAGTTGCAGAATATCCCTTGATCCTAATGTTTGAGCCTGGCATGTACCTATTCTTTGTAAAAACCTAAATGACCTAGCCTTATTAATTATAAAATTCTAAAATTAGCCCTAGTCCTTCCTTGAACATTGTGCATCTTGATTGAGGCAAAAAGCCTAAGTTGAGAGCGACTATCAAAGTGGCCCTGGTTCTGAGGATGGATAATGTGCACTTCAACTCAGGCCAAAAGCCTAAGTTGAGGGTGGCTGGTATAAGGGTAAAATACAAAATGAGGGAGAAAGTTAGTAATACAAGGAAAAGAAGAAAAATCATGTACTGGTGTAAGAAAAATATGATGCCTTAGTTATGAGCTAACAAGAAAAATAAAGTGTAAAAGCAAGATAAAAGTTAAAAAATAAAAAGGAAGCACCTAGAAAAGCTTGAAATAGGAGATGGGATGAAAAGTAATAGTGTTGGTAGGGAAAAAGTGTAGAAAAATATAGTGTCAAGGAGGGCCTTTTGTCACTATGTTCCCAAAATATCACACCAAATCCCCCTAAGCCTACATTACAAGCCTATAAAGTCCTAAAGTGATCCTAGTCCAAGTAGTCAAAGGCCTAAGTCTGAAATATAGGGGCAAGCCTGTGTTATTGGGCATGATACATGAATATCTTTTGTGAGGGTGAGTGATTTTTACATAGTCCGGAGATTATACATGAAAAGATCATTGAGAGTAAAATATGAGACTTCTTTCTGTGAGGGCACTTGCATTTCATTGTTAGCATTAGACTTATTTAGTGATCGTGGCTTGTTGATAGTACCTCACTTGTCATAGTTGTATCATCGCATGCATTAGTCTGTATTGGTTTGTAGGATAGCTATCTGACTGTGTATTAAAAAATAATATGGGTATTTATGCTTAAGTTGATGTGATGTATGCTATTAGGTTGAGGTATGTGTGTTACTATACTACTTATATAGATAAAGTCCATCGCTTGAGGATAAACAATAATTTTAAGTTGAGGGTGTTGATGGCGCTGCCAAAATACAACACTTTTGATGTTTAAAACTTGAAATTTTGTGTATTCTCAATGCTATGTTAGTGGATTTTATATTTTTTTGTGTTTGGTTTGTAGAATTTCAGGGTTGGCATTGATTTTAGGAAGCATATGCAGAAGTTGCTAATTTTGAGGATGTACGAGACTCTTTACAGGCCATAGAGCATTGTACAGGCAGTAAAGGAGGTTTCGTGTACAATTCCAGTGAGGGGCTGATATTTTGAAGTTTTTTCTACGAACATGCAGATGGCTCGTGAAATATTTTATAAGTCGTAAATCAAGTCTCGTTTCTTGAGGATCAAAGAAGGAGGACTTTATGAAGTTTCATCAGACAAAACCCCCTACGGACCGTAGAACACTTTACGGGCCGTAGAGGGGGTATCGTAGAACACAAGTCCATTTTTGCAGCAACAAAGTACGAAAGTCTGATTATGGGCCATGGAACACAATACGGCTTGTAAAGCAGCTCTTGAGGCGTGCCGACCCAATTATTTAATTTTTTAAGGACTTATATTTTAAACATTATAAATAGATTTTTAGGTTATTTTTCGGGGAGAGTTCGGATAGTTAGCAGAAAAACAGTGAGATAGAATAGAGTAAACATTGGAGAGTTTTGAGAAGTACTTGGAACCATGAAGAATTAACAAGGTAAAATTGGATAATTCATAATTCTTGAAAGTGTGCATGTATGTATTAAGTAACTCTCTTCGTTTTGCATGTTTTCTAATGGTGCCAACATTAGAATCCGTCTAGTGTTACTGACTGGACCAAGATAGTAATGAATAGGAAAAGAGATTAATTATCAGGATTCAATTGATATGTTCTCGTATAATCAACCGAGTTGGGCCAAGGGGAGGTTGTACTAGGATAATAGGTAAGGGTTAGTAATGCCACACTGCGGAGATAGACCAAGTCACGTAGTGAAATTCGCCTCTCACCTGGGCCAAAGAGTTTGGTGAACTTAACTTATAGTCCTGCATGCTAGTATAAGAGAATTAGGTTATCCGGTTATACTAAGTTAGGGAATCATGGGGAACACTATACCCTAGTTTCTCTCCATATTGGTTAAACTCTTGTGTTAGTTAGGATTACTTTTCTACTTGTTATTATAACCCCCCCTCCCTTCGGGGAGATAAGTTGGTTAATAACTTAAATTGCATTAATTGAATTCTTCTACATCTACAGTATTTCCTTGGGTTCGACCCTAGCCTTAGTTAGGTTCTATTTCTTGACACCAACTACTTTATCCCAAAAAGAAGATGTAGCTTGGGCAACATTAATAGTTCAGTCTTCATGATGTATAAGGCTCGAGCATCCAATACATCACACTAGTACATATACAACAACTTTAGGAAGAGAAATATGTGAAATGGAGTGAATGTTATGAAATGTAAATAATGCGATGCAATGTCAAGTAATCATGATGCATGTTTGTCCTATGATACACATCGGCTGATAACCTCAAACCAGAACCCATGGGGGAGGGGGGGAGGGCTCACATGGACCATGTATTCATGAATATTAGCGGTAGAGACCTCAACTAATGCTCACTTGACCGACAGAAACCTGAGTCATATCATACGCCAGTTAAAACCTCAACTAATCATCGACCGGTAGAGACCTCGGCCACCAATCCACATGTTATCTTGCATATCTCTTGACCATAGACATCACAAATATTAATGCATAAGTAACAAGTGAATGTAATGTATATAGTTTCAATATCATCACAATCTCAATATGACTACAGCTCTACTTGGAACTATTTCCCTTCGATTTTTCATCATTAATGGAACATCAAGCAATACGTGTTAACATATCACAATAATCATCTCATAAGCATAGGAATACAAGATGTCCATATAGATCATATATTCAACAATCAATACCGGATAATTCCACAAGTTTACGAGTATTCACAATTCCACAATCATTTCACAAATCAAGGATTCACAACATTTACAATTACCCAATTCAAAATTCCATGATCAAAGCCTACAATAATACCATTCTAACCCATTTTAAGCCACAAACCACCCAAACACATTCACATAGGAAATACAAGGTTCAATCATACTCAACAAAAGGTTAGAAGTTCACTTGCCTTATTAGAAGTCTCGATCAAGTCAAATCCATGTATTTTTCTCTTCTACGGTAATCCAAATCACCATAATTTAATCAAATATAGCATCATAATCACATATGAAACTAACAACACTAAAATCAAGCAATTTGGGTGAACATGGCAAAATGGTCCAAAAATCTCATACCAAAAAAGGTTCTCAAAATCTGAAAATTCTTACATGAAAATAATCTTCGAGTAATAAAAAAATCTAATGGTGAAAATCATTTAGAAAAAGGAGTTAAAATGAGTTCACAATCATCATTTTAGTATCAAAAATCAATGTCTGAGAAATCCCAATTTATTCAATTTAAAACCCCGACTTCCATGTTAAAATCACAATTTAATCAATGGGAAGTGAAAATATAGGTTAGAAATAGGTTACCCAATAGTCTTGTCTTGAAAATCCTTGAAGAATCTCTCTAAAACCGAGCTTGAAATATTAAAAATGGTGAAACTCGACATTTTAAATGAAGCACACTATTTCAATTATGAATAGACTCCGCGAACATGGAAGGACATGAACACAAAGCCTCTATCCGCGAACATGGAGGTCAAGGGAAATTAACACTCCGTAAATGCGAGACCTCCCCCGCGAACGTAGAGGTCAAGAAGCATAACACTACACGAACGCGGAGGGCAACCTCGCCAATATGGGTACTAATATGACTGCACCAAATTATAGTCCAAACCAGTTATTTCACACACGGAACAGATCCTCGGGATTCATTTGGAACCCAATATACTCAAACCAGACATGCAAACCTACTAGAATTAACATTCCAAACTCAATGGAAACATCAAAATTCGATTTGAGGCCTCTTTGGCCAAGAACCCGATAAAACTCAAAGAAACTAGCTAAAACTCAAAATACCCAAACTACCCTCAAAAACTCTAAAGATTACAACGAGACCATTCTAGTATTAGTTTCACCACTCGGAACTACTGAAATTATCAAAATTTTGATTAGAGCTTCCAAACTCTGAATGTTGACCAAAGTCAAACTATGATCCAAATTCAACTGAAAATACAACTTTAGCTCCAAAATCTCTAGTTTAATTCCAAATTCAGTTTCGTAAATTCTCTTAGACCAGATTGTGACTGACCCTTGATGGATAGATTTTCAGCATACTATGTGCCTTAAATTTCATTTTTGATGCCTTTGATAGATCCCGAGATGAATTGTTGGATCAAATTGTTGTTAGCAGTTGCTAGAACAACTTGGTTAGTTCTCAACTTATCTAGCACGACACCACCTCCTTATTTTGGTTGAGACACTCTTTAACCTGATTCTTTTACTGCACTGCCACCCCTAAAGCTTCTTGATGAGTGAAAAAAAGATTATAATTTTCCTTGAATATTCTCTCTATCTCCGAAAGTTGTGAATCAATCTCTATTAGAAGTTCTGTCGACTTTTTTCTAATCTTTTAATAGTCACTGCCATATTATTGCTTTTCAAGCCTCACCAGAATATCTTTCTAGTGAATTCACCTGAGATACTTTTAGAAATAACAACAAGCTTCCTTTCAAATTCTACTTCTGAAAACTTAGTGCAGATAAATTGGCTTTCTCCTTCTCTAACTGTTGTTATTCTTGCTACCTCAACAGGGTCACTTGCTCTAATTGAGTTTTGAGATTTGAGATTTGTTGAAATTAAATTACTAAGGGGAGCAATCATTGCTTGCTGTTATAATATGTTGAGTTTTGCTCATCGTGATGTCACATTGCGATATTGTTCCTCTTCTACATCAGTTAAACGTTTCTTAATTGTATGAAACCTCATCCGACCAAACTTTCTAAATTAAGTATAAATAAAAATTTCACGTAGATGAGAAAAAAAAAACATCATAAGAAGTCACAGGCTTACTGGATATTAAAAGTCTTGATGTCGTCATGAATTTCGCCTTTAAAAACCCAATCAGTAAGCTTTAATTTGGATGAAGGGTTGTTTTGGAGGCAAGAAACTCGAGAAGCTCTGAGAGATTGGGAGGGAAAATATGGTGGAAAAGGAATAGCCTTTAAAATATAATAAAAAAAAGAGGAAATTTTCATGTAATAGTACAAGGATGATGCTTGGCAGAATACCTGGATGATTGAAGAGTTTCAAGGTGATATTGTGGACTGAGTTTGAAATTTCGTAGATGGAGGTGTTGAGGGTAAATAGCAGGGAATTAAAAGTAAGAAACAAGAGTTATAGGGAGAACACTAATATATAAGTATACCTGGATGGTTCTGAAGCGTGGGTGCTAATTTTCAGATAGATTTTACGGCGACTGATTTGGGTTGATAGTGCAAACAATGTAAAAGTCGCAGTAGCGTAAGAGGACGTCAAAAATCAAAAAAAGAAAGGTTCAATGATTTATATTGGGTAGTGTGGAGGGAGATCTAGTGAAGCGGTTGATGCTTGTTTAAGGCGAAGCAACAACACATGAGAGTAAAGTGTTGTTTGAGATTAGGTATATTAAATGTGAAAAAGCATGAAATTTGATGTATAGAGAATTGAGCGCCACATAAGTGAATTAAGAATCAACTTTTATACACACACATACACACATGATTTTTTCTTTTACACGTCTTTTAAGAAATTATAAATAAAAAATAATAATTTTACTAATTTACGTCTTAAAATCTTTCTAAATATGTAGTGATTTAAATAAATTTGAATTTGTATTAATTTATTTATCTTGATTTTTGACAAACAACATAAAATCTATCCAATATATATATATATATATATATAAAATAAAAAAAACTACATAAGAGGAGATTTGGAAAAGTAATGTTATGGAGAGAGAAAACAAAAAGGAGTTACTAATTTTAGGACATTATTATTATTACCGTGCCTTGATATTGTTACTGTGTTTTTTAAATTTGTGCAACAAAATATATTTAAACAAATTGAAGAAAATGCGAAGTACTTTATGTTAGATTGATGAGTAAATGAAAGGTGGGGAGATGAAGGGAGAGGAGAGAAGAGAAAAGGAAAAGTTATAAAGGGTACCAGGATCCATAAAATATAATTTATATAGTCAAAATTTTCTCAAAAATTATGACATGGTATGTCTTACCCATCATAAAATTTCGGGTATCCTGTAAAAGTCAAATGAAAGAAATAATGTATACTTTCAAATAAAATTATTGCAATGTTCATAAAAATAATCATACTATAAAATATTATTCACCATCCGCCAAAAGTTTCACTATTAACTCATCCTCTTTGTTAATCAATCACATAAAGAGAACATTTCAATTTAAATAGAGTAGTTAAAACTAATAATATATATGAATTATAGACACACCTTTACATTTTTTTTTATATATCTTTCATTTCAAAAGAATGATTCATTTCTTTTTTGACAATGCTTACTTTTAAGTTTTTTTAACATATTTAAAATTTTAAAATTTAATAGTATTTTAATATAATTTAAAATTATAAAACTAAATAAGTTTATTTATTTTTTAAATTCTATATCCAGTTAAATCAAATCATTCTTTTTGAAATAAAAAATATCTAATGTTATTATGAATAGCAAATTCAAATATCATATTATCAATGTTAATAATCTATCTATATATAATAAAAAAAAAAGCAAAAAATGACATATGTCAGCACAAAAAAAATAAAATTTATGAATTATTTTGTGTATTTCTTGCTTTAAAACAAATAAAGAATTAAATATACATTTTTCATTCATTCACATGAAGAATACAGGGGCAAACAAGAAGCAGCAAAGAGTACATTCTCTTTCAAAACATGAGAACTACCAAATTAGCAGAAAATTCGTGGATCACATTGATGCTTCATTTATTTTTAATATATCACGAAGAATTGCTTGAGAAGAAGTGTTATTTGCTTCTTATAACTTACAAAATGATTACTTTTCAACACTATTTTGTGCATCTAACGGATATTGTACTTGCAAAAAAATTGAAAGAACATAAAATTCACATATTATTTTCTTAGTTTAAATCAAGACAATATAAATAAATAATATAATTACTTAGTTAAATATGATGTATGTCTTTTGAATTATTATAAATACACAATATAATAACATAGGACCTTTAAATATAATAAATAAATTTTACAATATATAAGGCTTTTGAATACAATCCATACCTGTAGAATTATATGCAATAAATATACGTAGTTGAGAAAATGGTTAGATCAATAGAAGTTATCTACAATAATTTTTTTTAAAAAAAAATGAGTTGTAAAGAAAAAATTTCCCGCTGAAAGAAATTAACAATTCAAATATAATAAATTGTGTAACTTACATTTAACAGGAGTTGATGTTATTATGTGGGTTTTTTAATAAAATAATAACCAATTTTATTGGCAATTTTAATTTAGACTATATGGATAAATAATATCAAAAATTAGTTTGTTAAAACATTAACGTGGTTTATTTTTTTAATGACGTGGTCGTAAAATGTGGCACTTCTCAACTTTTAATTAGAAGATTGGATAATCAGTCATGGAAATTGAATTTCTAATTTTGATATTAAATTTTCAATTAATTCAAGTAGACATTTTAAGTATAATTATACTATATTTTTGGCTCCTTACTGTGTTTCTTATTTCAAAATTTAATCTTTTATCCTAATCGCTATTCTAATCTATTGAACAATTTGAATTTTAAGATGAGTACAATTTCCTTCAATAACGAACTATTTTCTTCATAATAATTAATTATTGAAAGTTAGTAAGAAAAATTGGATCATCCTTCTCATAAATATACTATTTTCAACTATTCATACATAAAATTATTGCATGTTAATAATATTTTCAAACCTTCAAAAAATGTATAACTATTCAAAAAGATAAAATTAAATTGTTTATTTCAATTTTTTACAATTCTACAAAAAAAAAATTATTTTGTATTTATTGTTTAAATATATTCTTTTACTTTATTCATTCTTTATCTATTTACGAACATATTAAACACCTATTATATCCATGAAATCATAAAAGTATAACACAGAGAAAATATAGGCAAAGTGTTATTTGAAACGGATGGGTTGATTGCCACCATTATTATCGTTTTGATAAATTCTAGTGAAAAAAACATAAATAGTTTCCCAAAAATCATTATATATTTTTTTATTAAAATTAAGATGAACATTTGCCCATTAATAAAATAATAAGTTTTTGTTGAAATTGAGATGAACATTTGTTACTTATAAAAATAATCAGATAATTTTTTCTAGAAAAATAGTGATGAATTTGATGATAAAATATTCAAACAATTAGGTTGATATTGTTGTGAGAGTTTTTCAGTTTAATCAATAACATGTTTTGTTTTTTTTAAAGAATACATTAATATTATATGTATATTATTTAACCATATATGAATTGGTTATGAAATCAATTCTTAAAAATTCATAAGAATTATTTTAAATAAAATTGAATTTTATTGCACATAAATTAGATCTTATGATAATTTTAAGTAATCAAGTGGCTGCTTCTTTTCATTTGTTAGGTTATGAAAACCTTGAAAGTAAAAAATAAAAATTAGAAATACAGAAAAAAAATTACTGAAAAATATTATATATCAAATTTATCTATTATTTTAACTTTTTACCGTTTTTAAAAATTTAAATTTTGTTAGCAGTTAACTACTATACTTTTTCTTACAAAATGTTCTTAAATTATAGGAATACATTTAGAAAATAATTAAATTATCTGGTAAACAAAATGAGAGCTTTGACGATTTAATTTTTTATAATTTATTTAAAAAATAACTGAAAAATTCAAGTGGTTGTTTGTGCCTTTTTTTGTTGAATTGTCATATGTATTTGTTACAAAAAATTTATTATTGTCACTGCCAATTAAAAATGCATAAACTGTTACAAATGACAAGACTTCATAATATGAAAAACAATGTTTTCTTATGTTATTTGAATATAACGTTTTCAAAAAAGTCAAATTAAAAGACAATAAGACTAATTAAAAAATAGAATAACTAAAGTAAAAATATCAACTAAAATGAAGATGAGCACACAGAAAAATAATGTAGAATAATGAAAAGTAAAAAAGTTAATGTCACATGCTCCAAATTGAGGTGGAACGTGATTATGATTCAATTTGTATTAATCCTATTTTATGTTTAATTTTAAATTATTTTTTTTAAATATTTACTATATTCACAAGAAATTAAACCTAATAATAAAAAGAACTGAATCAATATTTATATTTTTTTATGCAACAATCAGGATGGACTTTTTCTCCGATGATGTATAAGATTATTTATATTCCATAAATAATAAAATGATAAAATCATTAATATGACCAATCTAAAAATATATACATTCGAAGCAAGGAAAAAAAAAACACTCAAAAAAACTAAATAGCAACACATGTTGTGTGAAAAATTTAAATAAAAAGTTGCTAAAAGTGAAATATAATATTTTTTAAAAAATAATTACACTAAAAAGAAAATGTAACTAATAAGTGGAAATAAATAGAGTATTTGATTTTTGTCTAAGGAGAAATAATAAGAAAAATTAAATTTGTTTTGATAAAAGTTCAAACATAATGTATTTTTTTTAATGTAGTTTTATTACAGCTATAGAAATAAGTTAAATGTAGTTCTATTATAACTATAGAAATAAGATTTTGATATTATAATAAAGAAAGTTGTGTACTAATAATATTAATTTTACACTTTCAAATAAATAATTAAAATATTAACAAGTTAATATTAAAATTTAATTTAAAATATAGTTATTTTTATAATATCCGTGCAATGTGCAGACAATTATAATTATAATATAATACAGCTCCACCCGGTACTAAGTTAGAAAGCCCATTGGAAGAAAGAAAAGAAGTTGGGGAATCCGGTTGGCGGCCAGACAAATTTGAGGCGGTATATTGACCAAGGCGTGTTGTCTGAAACCTCCACAAACGTGCCGTGCTTCTATTCTACTCTCTTTTGGCAACCGCAGAGGGAAATTCATCACATATAAAAATCTCCATACATCCTCTGCCCATAGACAAAAAAAAATGTCAGAGAAGAACACTTTGGAATCTGTGAGGGAATGGGTTGTCGAACACAAACTCCGAACAGTTGGTAAATCATAGATCTTGATTATCCATATGGGAACCAACTGACTCTCTCTTTCTTTCGTTTTGATGTTGGGTTTTTGTTTTTGGTTGAAGGGTGTTTATGGCTTAGTGGAATAGCGGGTTCAATTGCTTATAATTGGTCTCAGCCCCACATGAAAACCAGCGTTAAGATCATTCATGCCAGGTAATTTCACTCTTTCTATCCCCAATTTCTGTTGCTAGCGGAAGGGATTGACGATTATAAACATATTTTATTTTTTTTCTACGATCGAGTGTATGTGTTACCCGATTCATTGATTGGCTGTACTTTTAATCAATTCACTTCTGAGCTAGGGTTCCTTAGTCATGTTAAGTGTTTTTGCATTCGTATATATATGTGTGTTGAATTAGCTTGCCGTATTGTTCACTTTCTGTTTTGAGTTAAAACTTAAACCTAAGTTGCTCGGATTCCGACACGCCGGCACCTAGT